>CM066338.1:600000-782500 GCA_033807585.1 Hydrophis major
GGTCTTGAGAGAAGACAAGGAGGAGATTATGAGAGCAGCTTCTCCAACTTGCAAAATCTCTCAGTTGGACAAGGGAGGATTCAACACTCTTCCAATGACTGAAAGAGGTATTGGGAGTTAAAATCCTGCTCTTTCCTAGGAAAATGAAATAGTTTAGGATATACTAAAAAGGGAGAATATATTGCCCCTAAAAAGAAAAGTAGAAACTCAGAGAGGCTGAAACTCAGCCCCCCTCCCACCTTTGCTAATGGACTATTACTCTGGCCTAGGCCAGTCTATTTTACATAACAAAGATCTACTCCTGGTAAAGCTCTACGGGAATTGCCCAAAGCCCTTTCATTACATCACCATCATCCAGCCAGGCTCAACCAAGCCTGGGACTCAGAACAGCCTATAGAGTTGCCCCTGCATGGCCCCATGGGAGCCTGACAACCGATCAGAATACAAGCTCAGATTCAAATCCCAACAGAGGGCATAAAACAGTTGCACTCTCAGCATCTCAGCCCTTCTTTCCTCAACCAAGGCATGTGCTCCTGTCCACCATTAAACCATCTTCCAAGCAGTCACAATGTTTCCAGCGTCTTTCTTCCCCACTTGGAAATGAACCCAGATTTCTTTCAACAGAGGCTAGACAGAAACTTCAGATCTGCTCCCTGCTATTCCGGAGCGTCAGACAGGAGCAATTAGATGGTGCAAATCGGTTGACCTTTTGCAGCACAAAAAGGTTGAGATGTTCCCCTCCTTCTCCTTTGGGTTCCTTCTCCAAAGGATCTCAGATTAATGGATCCTTATCGGGACCCCCATACCTGCCATGGCTGTAGCCTCGGAGCCCCCAACTTCTTTTCTCCCTACTTCCTTCCCTTCCTCGATCTGGAGGAATAAACGGCATTCATGGCCTGGGCCAAAGTCTGAATGATACTCTAGCGATGACGGTCATTTATGATCCGTTTCCTGTTCCTTTTCTCCTGGGTCTCCAGAGGGGCTTTCTGGGTGCATCTTCTGCGGCCTTTGACAGAAAAGACACGCTTGGAAAGGGAACAGTGAAAATAACGATCTTGAAACAGATCTTCCACAAAGAAATGGGGTTCAAAGGCAGCATCTGTTGGCCTTTTTGTTCTCAGATAAGCAAAGTTCCAAATACTATGGATGTATTTGAGAAATATGTGCTTCTTTATTGTATACACTGCAAAATTTGTGAGGATCCAGACTTTCCCTTCAATGGGTCCTGGCAAATGCATAAGTGCTTCATGGAAAGGAAAAATTCTGTTCCAGATGGGAAAAAATTCCATAAAGTGAACAAACACATTGATTTGTCTCCACTTAGAGAGAGCCTCCCTGAGGGATGCCGTATGTCCAGTTGTTGTGAATCGTTGTGATATAACCACACAAATTCCATTCCTGACAAGCATAGGAGGGAAAGTCCTCATGAAATTGTCTCCATTTTCTGAGTCTGAAGCAAAGAGACCCATCAGGTTCCATCTGAAATAGAGGAGCAGCTGGACAATTGCTGGTTATTGGAATCCTTCTTTGGGGAGCAATGGGTGGAAAAAGGGAAATCTCCTTTTATCACTCAGAGCCTCTGAAGGAATTCTAGCATTGATCTGAAAAAGTAATGAAGAATAATATGTTATAATGTGGTCCAGATCAACTCCAAAATATAGTTATTGACAAACACAATATGATGAACATATTAGAATAGCTTGTTCCTTAGTCACGGTTTAAATATTTAAGACAGTTAAAATATTTAACAAGATCGTATATAAAAATCGAACGCAAAATCATATTAAATAAAAAACAATTAAAAATGCAATGTGAATTTCTGTGTCACCCCTACAATTCCAACTATTAGATTCAAATTAGCAGATGTCAGATAGTGTTTGGATCTAAGATATAGGGCAGTTTTATATATATTTGTTTGACCATTCTGATACATAGTCGAAGTCTTTTTGAAGGGTAGCAGTATTGTCTGTGGTGTTGAATAGCTTTACATCATCAGCAAAGAGAACACAGTTGCTCTTAATATGATCACAGAGATTATTTATGTAGAGTATGAAGAGAGTTGGTCCTAGAATACTGCCTTAGGGGACACCACTATTGACAGGTACAGAATTTAATAGGACGCTCCCAATTTTGACCATTTGTTGTCTGTTTGAGAGGAATGCTTTTATCCAGTTATGCAGTTGTCCAGAGATACCATAAGATGTTAGCTTTAGGAGTAGTTTGTCATGTACCATTGAATCAAAGGCTTTACAGAACTCTATGTAGATTGCATCTATTGCTTTGCCCTGATTGAGTTGTGTTTTGCAGTGTAAGAGTTCCAGATTGCAGGATAGTTTTTTTCTGAAACCAAATTGTTTATCAGAGAGTAGGTTGTTTGTCTCTAAGTGGAGGATGATGGATTGGTTAATAATGGATTCCATGACTTTACAGGTGATGCAGCGTAAAGAGATTGGTCTGTAATTTTCAACTAAGTGGGCTATCCCTTTTTGAAGATGGGGATGACCGTGGCTTGTGACCATAGTTTTGGCAAGGAGCTGAAAGATTTTTCAAAGATTGTGCTTAGAGGTTCAGCTATGACAGTGGATAGCTTTTTTAAGAAGTAGGCACATATTCCATCTGGTCCAACAGGTAGGGATGGTTTTAGATTGCCCAGTGCTTTTTCAACAATGTCTTCTGTAAAATTAATGTGTATTAGATCACTGTAGTTGTCTGTGTTTCTACTAGGAAATACTGGGCATGATCCATTGCTGTTTACAAATATTGAGCCAAAGAATGTGTTAAAGAGGTTGGCTTTAATGGTGTCATCGTTGCAGTCTTTACCATTAGGTCCTTTCAGGGGTGGGATGGACCTTGAGTCTTTTAATTTGTGGTTTACAAAATTATAGAAAGTGTGGGTGGAATTGATGCATAGAAGGTTTTCCTCTTTTTTAATGTGATGATTGGTGCATGCAGTCCTTATCTGGTGGCATAAATTTTTGTATCGGCTTTTGAAGTTGGCAACATGACCAGATTTGTTTTTCCACCAAAGTGATTTCTTTTTGGATTTAAGCTTGTTATTGGTAATTTGTTTTTTGTCTGGTTTTGGGAGTTGTTATTGGTCCATATATAGTTTGATGACTCTTTTGACTTCAAGTAAAAATATGGTGTAATGGTCTTCTACAGTATTGCATCTAGTAAATAGAAATTGCCAATCAAGAGATGAGAGATCGTTGTTTATAAGATCATAGTTGCCTTTTTTGAAGTTATAATTGGGGATTCCATCGTTGTAATGATTTTTGTGTGGGTGAATGTTGAGACAAAAGTCAATCATGTTGTGGTCACTGTTGGAAAAGGGTTCTTTAATTTGTATTCTGTAAATTGAATTCAAACTATTGCAGAAGATGAGATCGAGGTAGTTGTAAGTCTAGTGTTGTTGGTTACTGGTTGTTCTAATCCTAGATTTGTTACAGCATTGTAGAAGGTTGCATGTTTGCCACAGATCAGCTATGTGGAGAGGGTCAACTCAGCCTGTCTGCACACAGGATGGGGAGCTTTTCCTAGGATCCGTTTCTGGCTCCTTGGGGGTTTTCAGCAGCTGCAACACTTGGAGTAAACTACGGCTGAGCGAACAGGGGTTGGAGGAATGTGTGAACTGGATCAGAGTTTGGCATTCAGGGAAAAACGTTGGGACAGTGGGAATGAGACAGAGAGGCAGCCTTAGGGGTAGAGGAGGGGTCAGTGATCCCTCCAATGTCTGGACAAACCTGGATAGAGATTTGGGTGTTCAGAGGATCAACTGGTGACTTTGATGCTCTTTCTCCTGCTTGGAGCCACAGAAATGGCTTTGGATGCTGGTTTCCAGTATTCCCAGTGAGGCCAGGGCTGAGGATACTGGGGCTGCTGCTCCCCAGGGCAGAAAGGCTGGAAACAAAGATTTACGGACACTGACTGTTGAAATTTAATATAAAAGACACTGGTTGCAATAAACTACTAGACAATTGGATTGGACATAAATATTAAAGAAAGGAAAATAAAAGAAGAAATAGTGTACAAAATGGGAGAAATGTGTGTGGAAATAAAATCGCAATAACAAAATAGAAGGAAATGATGAAAGAAAGCTTGGAAATGTACAGCATTATACTACAAAAATTAGAAATGGTAATGCAGATTAAAGAAGAACAAAGAGAACCAGAGGGGGAGGAGTGAAATAAAGAGGAAACCAGCCCAAAAGAACAAGTGGAACAACATTAAAACAGGAAAAAAAGAATTGCAGCTAAAAATGTGAGGTTTGATGTGATAATTAAAGGGGAAATTGTTTGGAAAATTAAACAAAGGAAAAGGAAACAGCAGAAGAGGGAATTACAGAGGAGAAATCAAGAGAGGGAGGGGGATAAAATAAATAATTGGAATAAGAAATAGAGAGAAATTATCAAGAAAAAAAGGAGAATTAAGAGAAAGGACCAGAAAATGATGGGAAGTAAAAAGCAAACAACAATGAAAAAAATTATAGTCAGGAGAAGGAGAGACAATGGGTCGAAGAACACGAAGGGGGATTCTGCCTTGATTTCTCCATCTCTTTTCATTTGGTTGTCTCTGACTTCTCCTTCTCTGTGCACGTGTTTGTTTTTGGGTGTGATTTTTTTCAACTATGCAAAGTTCTGATAACTATTTTTTCATTAAAGTTCATTTTATTCTTGGAATCTGGCCACACTATCACATCAACCCCTTTGTGAACATCAGTTTTCAAAATAAAGAAAATGTTGCTTCCATTTCAGACCTGTGACATGCTCAGACATTAACTATGTCCCGGGATAGTTTAACCATGATGCCAACAAATGTCACACTTCTTTTTGTCTTCATCCACAGGTGCCGTGTATTCCCTCTGGGGCCAATTTCAAGAATGAAGCTTCCAAACCTCTCAATTCCAGATGACGGATTTAATTCAATCTCTGCCCCTGTCATTATGAACCACATTGGGATTATTTCCCTTTCATTTCCCTGCAGAGAAATGCCCAACAAACTCTGAGTGCAAGAACTAGCTGAATTATCCAGGGATCCCTCCTAAGAGGGAGAATTATGATCAAAGTTTCAGCTCTGCTCTGTGGCCGAATCCTCCCGGGAGGGCAGAGACAGGGAGTCTGTGGCAGAGACAGGGAGTCTGTGGCAGCTTCTCTCTTCTCCCCTGACCCCAGAGGCCCCGGATGGAAACGTTCCCTGCTGGAGAACTTGGCTTCAGGCAAAAAGTTTCATTGAACAATTTGAGAACTTTGAACTTTTCTCCTCCTTAAAGAACAGGGCTGCCTGGATCCCTTCCCAGCAAAGTTTGCTCCCCTGGAGAAAAGAAGGGCTGGGGGCATATGGAGCCCCCGAGAAGCCCATTTTCCATCTCTGCTTCCTTACAATTCAAGGGCTGAAAGTTTCTCCTGGAGTCCCTTGGATTCCCTCCCCCCACAAGGCCCCTCTTTATGCCCAGGAGGGTTGGGGGTCCTGGCTGTGGTTGGGCAACTCCTTTCCTCCTCTTCCCATTGGGGCGATGGCTGGGCAAACCACCTTTGGGGTTCCTGCAGAGGTGGAAGAGGGAGGCAGCTGGGCAGCCCAGCTAGGTTGGTTAGCATTAAAGTTGGACTGCTCAATTTGTGTGTGTGTATGCTTCATTGGCCAAGTGTGATTGGACACACAAGGAATCTATCTTGGTGCAAATGCTCTCAAGTGTCCATAAAAAAAAAACATTCATCAAGAATCAACAGGTACAACACTTAATAGTCATAGGAAACAATAAGCAATCAAATCAGACTAGAAAACAGTCAAAAAATCATTAGGATACAAGCCACAAATTTAAAATCATAGTCACAAGTGTGTGGGGGGGGGGAAAGAGAGAAGTCCAACCTCCAACAGACATTCTACCCATCCTATAGAGTCTATACAGACAGTATATATTCTATACATCCCAGGATTTCTCCCCTCCTGGCAAGATGGAATCTTGCCAGGCGTGGGAAAATCCGCCGCTCCTTTCCCACGGGGAGGGGCACCCAGGCCCTTTTCCCACCACCTTCCACACTCCTCACCCTCATGCCCAAGGAGGTAACACCGAAAGGCCCTTTGGTTCCCCCCCCCTCCCAAAGACCCAGCCCTGTCTGCGCACAAAGTCCCATCATCGCTCCAGGGTCCCCACCCGAGCAGTTCAAGGCGGGAAAAGGGGAGAAGCCCAATCCTGGCCTCGCCTCCCCGCAGGGGGGGCAGAGCAGACCCGATTTCCATCGCCCGACCTACCGCGGAGACGCCCCCACTCCTTCCCGCCCGGCTGAAGCCTTACAGCATCGGGCGCAGAAAGCCCGGAGCAGCAGTTTCAGAGAAAGAAGCGCGCATGCGCGAGCGAACGTTAGCAGCTGAATGGAGAGACGATTCCACCTGTGAGGCTCTTTTCCAAGGAAGGCCGGAAGTACGCATTCCTTTCCGCTCTAGGATGTCGCAGCTCTCTGGCCTTAAACCTTGCGCTGCGCCTCGATCAGTCAGGCACAGATGACGCGAAGTACAGAACACATGAACCACCCGGTCTCCCTTGGCTTTGGCCCTTTCTCGAGCCCCGAAACGCTCCTTTGCGGCCCATCATCCACTCCCCGCACCCGTCGGGCCTCAACGCCGCGTCTGCCTCTTGCCCGCCTCTGCTTCTCTCCATGCCCAGCCTGATGGGAAAGGCGAAGGCTTTGCACCCCCCCCCAGGCGCTGCAAGAGGGTCTGGCAGGGAGGAGCCGCCCTAAGAAGGGGGTCCCTGCAGAGCGCACCCTGCAATTGGGAGGGGGGGCTTTGGTGGAAGGCGGCTTATGTTGGGGTGGGAAGAGGGGCAGCTGCACCTTCAAAAACGCCCTTTAATCTGGAGGTGTTTTCTCCCCCTAGAGATCCCAGATCACTGCCATCTGCTGCAAAAGGATCCACCTCAACCACCAGGGAAGGTTCTCCCTGTCTGGAGGGGGGCCTGAAGGGGGTCCCTGCTCTCCCCCAGGAGCCTCTTTCTTCCTGCAGCCCGACACCCTGCCAGCCGGGGGGGGGGGGAAGGGGGGTCGCAGGGCAGCAGAGGGGGGGAAAGCCCTCCTAGGAAAGGGACCTCTGGCCCAGCCTCAGGAGAAGCAGTCCCAGGAAGAAGGAAGCGCCAGTCTGGGGCTCCCCAGCCCCCCACTTCAGGGAGGGGGGCTGCCAGTTGGGAACATGGGAAATGGCAGCTGCCTCCCCCGCCCTCTGTGGCTGGACCAGCCCTTCCCGGCCCCCCTCTCCCTGGAGATGGGAGATGGATTCGGGGTGGTGGAAGTAGACTCCTTCCTGGGGAGCAGAGCTGCTCAGCCCCCCCTCGCATGTCCCAGGCCTCCCTGCCTGCCTCTCCTGGGGCCGAGACCGGACAGAGCAAAGGCCTCCCCTCTCCTCCTCCCGCCCAGGGCTGGCCAAAGGGCCACAGAGGGAGAGGATCCGGCCCTCCCTTGGCTCCCAGGGCAGGAGGCGGCTCCTAGGTCCTTGGCTTCTTTCAACAGGCTCTTGATCCCTTCAGTGCTGATATCTGCTGAGGGCTCTGAGGAAAGGTGGGGGCTGCTCTCTGCCTGGAACAACCTGTTTCTCCCTTTGGGGAAATATAACGATCTTCCCTCCTTAATATTCCTCAAAGTAGCCCATTCTTCTAGGAGGGGGAGGGGGCTCTTCCCTGACAGAGTTCAGTCTCCCTTTCCCAGATGGTCTCAAGGCAAAAAGGGAGCAGCCATTAGTCAGAGGAGCTTGAACTGGGATCCCTGCAGAGAGGAGGAGGGGTGGGGCTAGATGGTCTCAGGGTCTCCTTCACATTTAGAAAGGTAAAACTCCAGGATGCTAATCACAAACCCACACATACAGGAACTCATTTAGAAAAGAAGACAGCATTTTCAAGCTAGCAGTGCTAAGTAGCCAAACGCCCTGCAATCTCCTCTTTGAAGCCTGGTTCCCTGAGTCCTTGAATTGGGCAGATCTGCTGCGATGGTTCCCCTCCGGATTCCCCCTCCAAAGGACCTCAGATGAAGGGATCCACAGTGACCCTCAGAGGCCTCTGGTTGCCCACAGGCAGAGGCTGATGGCTCTGCCCACCTGGGAACAGGGCTGTTTCCCCACAACAGTCCCTTTCCTCCATCACATCCCACAGGAAGGGACACGCGGTCACCTCGCAGCCCAGGAATGCCCAATTCTGGTACCCCACATTAACTTGAGCCCCCCTAGTTTTACACCCCGTCAATAAGTTATGTGGAGCCTCCTGGAGATTGGTCCACCGTCCCCCCTGGAATGCATGGAGCGTGCGGGAGGATTAGAACGCAGAACCTCCCGGGCAGTGGATGAAACTCCCCCACCTGCTTTCAGGCCTAAGGCGGGACTCGAACTCCTGGTCCTCTGCTGATTGGCTCAGATCCGCCCAATTGGGGTCGATGTGGGATTCAACACCCCCCCCCCCATCAGTTGATCCCCTCCCCCGCCAGGCACTCCCGGCTGCTCCCCATCCCAGGGGCTCCTTCGCAGCTGCACCGCCTTGCTCCTTCCTCCTCTCCTTCCCCTTCTTCTTCCTCCTCCTCCCAATTCCCCTCCTGCTTCCCTTTCCCTTCCTATATTGCCTTCCCTCCTTCCCTCCATTCAGCCGACCCAGAGATCGTGCAACCGCCTCGTTCGCGAGGATCGCCTCCCTTCTCTCCTCGGACAGCGGAACGCACAGAAACACCGCCTTCGCTTCCCTTCTGCAGCAGAGGGAGAGGAGACCCGTCCTTGTCTCGGGCTTCGCTTCTGAAAAGATGCCCCAGAGAGAGAGAGAGAAAAAGAGGAGCGAGACGCCCCCCACGGCCCCCCTTTGCCGACACGAGTCTCGCTCCCTGGCTCCCATTCAGACGCTCCCCCGGTGCCCGGAGGCTCCCGAGGGAGAGGAACCGGCTCCGCGTCTCTCTCGGGTGGCTGGAAGAGGCCGAGACCAGGAGGCTCTCGACGAAGCAGCCGCAGACGGAGGAGTCCCCCTGGGGAGGAGGGCCGGGCAGCGCTCCGGCTGAATGAGGGGGCCGGTGGGGGCTGTCCTAGCGGGAGACTTCGGGGACCGTCGGGCAGAGCGGAGGGCGAGGAGGAGCTGGGATGCTGGCGGCCCGATGGGGAAGGGAAGGAGGGGCAGGAAAAGGCGACCCTGCTGGCTTCTCCGCAGCTCCGCCCCTCCAGCTGAGACACCCCCAGCATCCCTGCTTAGCACCGGAGACGCTCCAGCCGCGCTGCCAGGCGAGCCGTCGAAGGGAACAGCACCTCTTTGGCTCGCTTCCTCCGGCGGCTCCTCTCCGGCCTTTCAGTGGCGCTTTGTCTCCCCCCCCCCCCCAGCCCGGTGCTGCCAGGTTCCCTCTCGTTCCCCCCCTTTCTTCAAGGCCCCCCTGCTCCCCCAAGCGCTCTCCTTCACCCCCCCCCCGCCATACGCCCCCCCGCCCAGACCCCTCCCCCCAAACGCTCGGCCCTTACCAACACCACCCTTCCCGACAGACAGCCTGGCTCTCCCCCTTCTCCTCGCCCGCCCCGCTTCCTTGGCCCGGACCAGCCACCGCCCCCTCCAGGGACCCCGAAATCCTCTCCCCGCCAAGACCCTTCGCCGCTCCTCTCTGAGGGAAGCCGGAGTTCTCAGCCCCCCCCCGCCCCCGCGTTCTTTCTCAGCGCCTCTCTGGGTAAAGGGCGCCTTTTCTTTTGAGCGTCTCATCCAATCACAGCGCTCCTTGTTCCTTTCGGTCTGTGGTAAGACTAGGAGAATAACGGTTCTAATGACGGCGCCCGATCTTAGTCTCTCCCAAGGAGGCTCCGTTGTACAATGAGGAGAATAACGTTGATAATCAGGCTATAAAATATGATGGATATTTTAAAAAAAGACCCGACACAGACAGTGCACTGTCGCTGTAGAAATGGAACTTGATGTACGACAAAGGAATAAAATAATTTTTAAAACCCATGCAAGTTAATAGCCTCCAGCATGTCTTATAATGGATTCCATAGTAAATGTTTTGCTGTGTGGAAAAAGCACAAAAAGCCACAAACACAATTCCCTAAACAATAGGAGGGCGGGGGGGCTGCCGAATCCCCCGGGGGAGCCTCCCATTGAATAAATTCTCTCCAGAACGTTTCACTTCGACACAGCGAACATTGTTTTCACAAGTCTCCATCAACATTATAACCAAGAAACTGAAGAGCAGCTCCTCAATCCCTTCTCTATTCGATTTCTTTGCGGCAAACCGCAATTGCCTCATTCCCCCCAACCTTGCAAAAGCCTTTCCCGTCTTCTTTTCTCCTGCAAATTTAATTCAAAAGCCTCTCTCCTTCCGGAGGGGGATCCTGCTGTGCTCGCCTGTCTCGCTCAACGCCCGCCAAGCCAACGCTTCGGATGTTCCGCACACAAGCCCGCAAAGAAAGCCAGGGAGCGCCAATCTGTCCGATGACAGCTGGCTGGAGGCGGCGGCAACAGTGCTAGCATCCATTCCTGCCCTTGTCAATAAAACGGAGGTCCCGGTCGCACCGCAGCCTCGGAAGACGCCAGCAGACAAGATGCCTCCAATCTCTGCCAGCAAACACACGGGACTCGAGTTCCCCGCCGGGCAGTCTGGTGCCTCCAGCTCTTCCCCACCCCGAAGAGAGGAAAATGAGGAAGGAGCTCGGGAGAAAGAGCCCAAAATGGCAAAAGCAAACGGGGAACAAACCAGACTCCTCCACGGGGCCGGCTTCCTTCGCGGGGAAGCTGCCTAGCAGGCATCCCGTGCAAGAGGGCGACGAAAGCCCGAGAGTGGCAGAAGCAACAGCAGCAGCGGGGATGAAGCTCAGCCCGAGGCGATCCCGATGCATCCGCCTTTTCTCTCGGCGCTCCTCGGGAGCGTCCGAGGCAGAAACTCAGAAGCCGAGCTGCAAACGCGGCGGCCGGAGGAGCACCCTCACACAGCCTGTCCGAACCCCGCTACTGTGCACCGGACACCCGTACCCCTTTTCCTCTCGAGCCAGCAGCCCAAGCGTCCCCTTCCCGGGCTCCGACCGCGAAACTCGTCCTCCTCCCTCCCCCACGTCCCCCAGCACAAGGAATTGGCACCGTACCTGCCCTCCTCTCGGCTGCTGCCGCTTTCTCCACCGCGAGGTTTTTTCCCCTCACTCGAAGCTTCCCGGCGTCGTTTTTCAGAGGTTTTCAGATGATCTGACAGTCATTTTCATGCGAATATATTGTATTGAAAACCGGTATTCGGCCAAAATTTCGATTTCACAGCCAAGCAAATTTCCGGCCCATGGAGACATGATTTTTTCACGGCCAAACAGATTTCTATACGGCAAGATTTCTCGAATTTGGCCAGAAAAACGGCCAGATGGAAACCCTGCCCGGGACAGGACGGGGCCCGAATATCCGCAGGCCCCCCCTCCTCTCCGAGGGTCCCTCCCTGCCCGCCCCACCGAACCAGAGGAGGGGTTGCCTCCAGGTCCCCTCCCTCCAGGTCCGCCATCCGGGGAGATCGCCTGGCGCCTTTTCCAGAGCAGCCCCGCCGCTGAGGAAGAGGCTCCCCCGGGGGAATTCAGCAGCCCCCCTCTGCCCCCACCCCTTAGGGAATTTTTGTGTTTTTTCCACATAGCCAAACATTTACTATGGAATCCATTATAAGACATGCTGGTGGCTATTGACTTGATTTTTAAAATTCTTTTATTCCTTTATCGTACATCAGGTTCCATTTCTGCAGCGATAGTGCACTGTCTGTTTCGGGTCTTTTTTTAGAGATCCATCATATTTTATAGCCTGATTATCACCGTTATTCTCTTCATTGTACAACGGAGCCTCTTTGGAGCAGACTAAGACCGGGCGCCTTCATTCAGCGTTGCCAGATTCAAAATGTAAAATTATCGTACCCGAGACTCAAAATTATCGTTTTTTTGAGAAAATTATTGTACATATAGCAAACTCTATATCTCACAGGAAGTACCAACTGTAGGCATATATCCATGTGGAAAATGTCCGAACTGAAGGCATGAAGCCACAAGATACGATCCCGCAAAACTTACGATCAGCAATAAACTACTTCAATGGGCCTGACGCGCGCGGACTAGCTGACTCGACTGGTACTCATACTTGTACGTAGCTCGTGAGCGAGCGTGTATCACGTATGCACAAACTACACGCGCGTACGCACACACACGTGATCTAGACTCATGAAGTTGCATGAACCCACGAAAAGTACAGTCACGAGGCACAAAAAAGGGTCAAAGTAGGCCAACTATCTTCTTAAATTGCCAAATTGTAAAATTATCGTACATTTGACCTTTTTGGGAATTATTGATGGTACATCGTACAGAGGGCCAAATTATCGTACAAATACGATAATTATCGTACGTCTGGCAACACTGGTGCAGCGCAAGGGTTACGGCCAGAGAGTTGTGACATCCTAGAGCGGAAAAGAGCACCCACTTCCTTCCGCGTGGAATTCTCCCCTCACCCCAGTACAGAAATGACTGCGGGCAACGTCCTCTCGCGCATGCTCCGTTCGCCCTCTGAAGCCGCCCAGGATGGGAGGCTTCAGGATGGGCTGAGGGTCGCAGGAGGCAATCCGGCTTTGCTTTCCTCCCCCTCCCCCCCCCGACTTGGCCGCTCCCTTTGCTCCGCCTTGGACTGCTGGGGGGGGGCGCTGCGGAGACTCGGCGTTGAGGAATCGCCGGGGACCTTAAGGGGGGGCTGCGGGGAGGCGCAGTGTGTTCTGCAATCCGCGTCATGTATGCTTGACTGAGCGAGGCGCAGCGCACGGGTTAAGGCCAGAGAGCTGCGAGGTCTACAGCGGAAAGGAATGCCAACTTCCGGCCTTCCCTGGAAAAGAGCCTCACAGGTGGAATCGTCTCTCCATCCGGAAGCTACCGGCAACGTTCGCTCGCGCATGCACCCTTCTTCCTCTGAAAGTGCTGTTCCTGGCTTTCTGCGCCCGACGCTGCGAGGCCTCCCCGGGGCGGGAATGAGGTGGGGGGGGCGATGGGAATCGGCTCTGCTATGGCCCCCTGCGAGGAGGCGGGGCCAGGATTGGGCTCCTCCCCTTTCCCCGCCTTTGAACTGCTCGGGTGGAGACCCTGGAGCGATGATGGGACTTTGTTCGCAGGCAGGGCCAGCTCTTTTTTTGGGGGGGGGGTCGTCATAAAGGCTGCTGGGGGGGAACCAAAGGGCCTTTCGGGGTTCCCCCCTTGGGCGGGGGGGGAGGGGAGTGTGGAAGGCGGTGGGAAAAGGGCCTGGGTGCCCCTCCCCGTGGGAAAGGAGCGGCGGATTTTCTCACGCCTGGCAAGATTCCACCTTGGGGGGAGGGGAGAAATCCTGGGATGTATAGAATATATACTGTCTGTATAGACTCTATAGGATGGGTAGAATGTCTGTTGGAGGTTGGACTTTTCTCTCTCTCTCTCACTTTCTCTCTCTCACACACACTTGTGACTATATGATTTTAACTTTGTTGCTTGTGTCCTAATGATTTTTGGACTGTTTCCTAAGTATAATTTGATTTTGTTTCCTATGACGATCATTAAGTGTTGTACCTGATGATGCTTGATGAATGTATCTTTTCTTTTATGGACACTGAGAGCATTTGCACCAAGACAGATTCCTTGTGTGTCCTGTCACACTTGGCCAATGAAGCATTCATACACACACACACACACACACTCTTACCACAAATTGAGCAGTCCAACTTTATTGCTAACCAACCTAGTTGGGCTGCCCAGCGGCCTCCCTCTTCTGCCTCTGCAGGGACCCCAAAGGTGGTTTGCCCAGCCATCGCCCCAATGGGAAGCGGGGGAAAGGAGTTGCCCAACCACAGCCAGGACCCCCAACCCTCCTGGGCATAAAGAGGGGCCTTGTGGGGGGAGGAGGAACTTTCAGCCCTTGAATTGTAAGGAAGCAGAGATGGAGAAGGGGCTTCTTGGGGGCTCCATTTGCCCCTAGCCCTTCTTTTCCCCAGGGGAGCAATCTTTGCTGGGAAGGGATCCAGGCAGCTCTGATCTTTAAGGAGGAGAGAAGTTCAAAGTTCTCAAATTGTTCAATGAAACTTTTTGCTTGAAGCCAAGTTCTCCAGCAGGGAAAGTTTCCATCCAGGGGAGAAGAGAGAAGCTGCCACAGATTCCCTGTCTGTGCCCAGAGTCTCCCGGGAGGATTCGGCCACAGAACAGAGCTGAAACTTTCATCATAATTCTCCCTCTCAGGAGGGATCCCTGGATAAGTCAGCTGGTTCTTGCACTCGGAGTTTGTTGGGCCTTTCTCTGCAGGGAAATGAAAGGGAAATAATCCTTATGTGGTTCATTATGACAGGGGCAGAGATTGAATTAAATCCATCATCTGGAATGGAGAGGTTTGGGAGCTTCATTCTTGAAATTGGCCCCAGAGGCACCTGTGGATGAAGACAAAAAGAAGTGTGACATTTGTTGGCATCGTGGTTAAAGAGACAATCCCGGGAGACAGTTAATGTCTGAGCATGTCACAGGTGTGAAATGGAAGCAACATTTTCTTTATTTTGAAAACAGATGCTCAGTGACACCTTCACAAAGGGGTTGATGTAATAGTGTGGTCAGATTGCAAGAATAAAGTGAACTTTAATGAAAAACTAGTTGTCAGAACTTTGCCTAGTTGAAAAAAATCACACTCAAAAATAAACACATGCACAGAGAGGGAGAAGTCAGAGACAACCAAGTGAAAAGAGATGGAGAAATCAAGGCAGCCTCTCACCCCATGTGGGGAAGGGAGGGAAGGAAGGGGAGCTCAGGAGCTTCGTGTTCCAGATGGAAAACAGACATGCAAGATCCTCTTTCAACCTCCTTCTTTGAGACCTGGGGATGCAGAAACCTATGTCCCATGTTCCCCTGCCTCCCTTTCTTTTGTTTTAATTATTTTTTTATTTTTATATTTTAAAAAAACAGCTCTTGGTGAACAGCATGGTTCCAGGTTTTTACATTTCAATACAAAATGACCATAGTTAGATATTCATCTTTCGTGTTCAGTTTCATATCATATCATTACTTATTCCATTTTTGTTTAAATATTCTCAAATATTCTTATATTCATTACACTTATCCAATTCCAATTCATATCATAATTTATTTCATTTTTCTTTAAATATTCTCATATCTTGTTTTACAGTATTATCTAAGGTTCTTATTTCATTTCTATATTCAGTACATATATTTACTTTTATCTGTCACATTTGCAATTTCATCATACAGTATTATTCCATTCATTGTTCAATAGGTTCCATCCTAATTCTAATAACCCAGATGTCCCCTTTAATATTCAGTTCGAGCTTGCCACCCCTTTGCCTTATACACTCCCCCAATTTATTCCCTTTAAATCATTATAAAGTTTTACCATAGTATAGTCATCTTTTAATTATCACGTTCTACATTAATAACAATCTAACTACTGCATATCACACATGTATTTATGTTTATGTGTGTGTGTGTGTGTGTCGGATTCCGCATGGTATTTTTTTTCTCAATTACATTCTAAATCATTTATTTCAAAAATATTCAATTAATTTTACAAACTGATAATAGTCTTTCCATTACAATTCTCATCTCATTTTAACTTTATTCACTGCTTTATTAAATATAAATTAATATTCTTACAATAAATTCTCATTTCCATATCTATTTCAATTAAATCTATATCTGGTTTAACGATAATCCTTAAAGGAAAAATATCAGTTCCATTCTTTTCCATTTTTAAATCTATGTTCTTATATATCACGACATGTTACCTTGCAGAATCCCCCTTTCTGTTCTTCTTCTACCCATGGTCTCTCATTCTCCTGACTATATAATTTCTTTTCATTGTTATTTGCTTTCTACTTCCCATCATTTTCTGGTCCTTTGTCTTAATTCCCCTTTTTTCCTTTGTAATTTCTCTCCATTTCTTATTCCAATTATTTATTTTATCCCCCTCCCTCTCTTGATTTCTCCTCTATAATTCCCTCTTCTGCTGTTTCCTTTGTTTAATTTTCCAAACAATTCCCCCTTTAATTATCACATCAAACCTCACATTTTTAACTAATTCTTTTTTTCCTGTTTTAATGTTGTTCCACTTGTTCTTTAAGGCTGGTTTCCTCTTTATTTCACTCCTCCCCTCTGTTTCTCTTTGTTCTTCTTTAATCTGCATTGCCATTTCTAATTTTTGTAGTACATTAATACTGTACATTTCCAAGCTTTCTTTCATCATTTTCTTCCTATTTTGTTGTTCCAATTTTATTTCCACACACATTTCTCACATTTTGTACACTACTTCTTCTTTTATTTTCCTTTCTTTAATATTTATGTCCAAACCAATTGTCTTGTAGTTTATTGCAACCAGCGTCTTTTATATTAAATTTCAACAGTCAGTGTCCGTAAATCTTTCCAGCTTCCTTCTGTTGATTTCTTTTCCAACTTTTTCCCAAAGTCACCAAATAATCCCAGGGCAATTTCTTCATATATCTTTTTTCCCTTGTAATATTCTAGTGTTTCACTTTTCAGGGTTTTTATTTTATTATAATGGAATTCCTTTTATTTCCTTTCAAATTCCAATTTTAAAAAGACCAAGCACTTTTCAAAGAGTCACTGAAATTTTCCCTTTGCCATTAAGTGGCGGGCTCAGTTCTGTTTCCACGTTCCACCCTTTCTTTTCCCTTTTTCCCTTTTTAAACTTTCATTAATTTCATTAATTCCAGTTATTAGCTATTCTTTCTTTTGAACACGTTCAACTTCAGCGTTTTATTATGCCTATTTAGTGCCAAAATCCAAATAGTTCCCCTGCCTCTTTTTCCGATGTAGAGGCCAGGCAAGTCCTGGGAAGAGGGAAGCCCAAGTCCCATGTTCCACTGCCACATTTTTTCATACATGGGGCACTTGGGGGAAAGCAAAGCCAAGATCCATAGGGAGGGCTAGGAAAGAGGAAGGGATTTGAGGGAGGCCCCCATTTCTGGGAAGAGACTAACCTGGTTTGAGTCCCTGGTTGAATGCTGGAGGGGACGCAGCCCCGAGGTTTCTCCAGCCTCACTTGGGCTCCGTGTCTTTCCAGGAGAGGCTCCTGTCAGGAAGAAGCCATGCAGGGCCAGGTCTTCAGAGGGGGGTCTGGGGTTACCTGGGAGGGAGAGTGGGAGAGGGAGGGAGGGAGACACAGAGAAAGAAAGAAAACAGATTGAGCAACCTGTGAGTTAGCCAAGTCTTGGTGCAGGGCCTTAACTCCTCATCTAAGGGAAAAAGGTAGACCAGAATTTTCCAAACTTGGAACTTGAAAATGAAGGAACTTTAATTCCCAGAATTCCCTGCCCAGCATGATGAAGTCCATGCATTATTGGGTGGGGAACTCTGGGGGTTGAAGTCCATTCCTCTTCAAGTTTGAAAAACACTCATGCAGACCAACCTCTCTCCAAGCGTTGCCTCCATTTTGAGAAACAACAGAGACCCCTGAAGAGACCCTCAGTCATTGGCCGGCTTGCAGAATGCAGAAAACATGGTTTCTTATGGCCATCAGAAGTGAAACATGCCACCGTGAATTGGACTGACCCTCAATGTCCCCTAAAGACCCGGATCCTGGTTTGGGAGCCATCCCAGCTGGCTCTAAGGCCGCCCTGGAGCCAAGCCTGGGTCGCCCTGCGAATCCAGCCCCTTCCATGGCCTTCAGGCTCAGGCAGAGTCGCCTAAGCTCCCTGGATCCTGAGTGAGGCTCTCCAGTTGCAAACCTCCTCCTCCTTCTCCTCCGTGGCCACTGCTCTCTGGCTGGGACCCCTGAGCCCCTGGCTCCTCCCTGGGGGAAGGAAGAGCCTCCGCTGGGCCTTCCTTTGGGGCCTCTGCTAAGGGCACGGCTGGGGCTGAGGATGATGGGAATTGAAGTCCAGGCCTTTGGGAGGCCTGCATGGGTACCCACTCGATCCGGGCAGGACAGAGATCCACCCGGAGGACCTGGGAAAAACCCCTGGGAAGCAGCCCCTCCCTCCCTCCTTTCTCCCAATGCCTGGCAGGAGGGAGAGAGAGAGAGAGAGAGGAAGCTGATCCAGAGAGGGTCACAGCCACGTTCTCCCTTTTTTCTCGGTCTTGGGATTCGCCCTCAGCCTTTCTGCCCTGGGGAGCAGCAGCCCCAGTATCTTCAGGCCTGGCCTCACTGGGAATACTGGAAACCAGCATCCAGAACCATGTCTGTGGCTCCAAGCAGGAGAAAGAGCATCAAAGTCACCAGTTGATCCTCTGAACACCCAAATCTCTATCCAGGTTTGTCCAGACATTGGGGGGGGATCACTGACCACCCTCCACCCCTAAAGCTGCCTCTCTGTCCCATTCCCATTGTCCCAACTTTTTTCCCTGAATGCCAAACTCTGTTCTGTTCACACATTCCATCGACCCCTATTCACTCAGCCGTAGTTTACTCCAAGTGTTGCAGCTGCTGAAAACCCCCAAGGAACCAGAAACGGATCCTAGGAAAAGCTCCCCATCCTGTGTGCAGACAGGCTGAGTTGACTCTCCCCACTAGGTGAGTCCATACAACGCCCTTAACCCAGGTTGATGGAAGAGAACTACAATGTTGGCAATAGGTGCCAGGCCAAAACACATCAACCAGATGGTGGCATAGTGTGACGACGATCATAACATCCCTTTCAGCCAATCCCAAGGAGGGCCCCTCTCTCAGAGGCGGGCTTTCTGACAGCACCTCAGCTGCCCAGACCAGATTGGGGGGGTTCCCCCTGCCTCCCTCTTCCCCATCCCCCCTCCCTTCTACCCTCCCCACGGCCCTGCAGGACCCCTCCATGCCCCTCCTCACAGCAAAGCCCCCTGCAAAACCCTCTTCGAATCCAGCCCTTTGGAGGCCGCTTGACTGGTGAGGAGGAAGCCAGGCCCAGAGAGGCCCCCTCAGCCTCAGCCAGATGGGTGGGAAGGTGGTCCGGAAGCCCCGAGGGGAAGCCGGCCCAGAGATCTTGGCCAGGCTGCTCAGAAGTGGTTGCCATTGCCTCTTTCCCAGGACTCCAAGAGAGGGGCTGGCCCAGAGCCACCTAGCTGGCTTGGCTCCCCAGGCAGGACTGGAACTTAGCCCCCCCCCCCCCCGGATTGAAGCCCCAGCCACCCAACTGACTCCGGTGGGATCCACATGACCCTCTGAACCTAGTCTCTTCCCCAGTGGCCGAAAATCATATTTGCATCTCTGTTGAAAGGCTGTCAAAATGCCTTTCTTTTGAGGATTCGATTTTCCCGCTGGGAGAGCTCCGGCACAAGGATACGGACAACCGCTTGAAAGCCGGATCTTTTTATTTTTCAGGAAGGCGAAAGACAGCAAGAAGTCTGCGTTCCTGGGCTAGCTATCTTCGAATGGTAAGTCCCTGATATTTATACCCTTTTCTCCTTTTGTGTGAGTGCTTGTGTTTGTATTTCTTAATGTTTTAAATCCTGTCAGGGGTTGTCTTTCTTTCCGCCTTCCCTTTTCTTCTGGCGAGTACCCCATTCAGACAACATGCTTGACCAGGCCGGAGTCCTCTCAGCCATCCAGACAGAAGCCAGAGGTCCACATAGAGCCTCCTCAGGGCCTGTGAGAAACCCTGGATGCCTCTCCTCCTCCTCCTCTCCTCTGGGGTCTCCCTAGGACAAACCGAGAAGTTGGGGTGGGCTCATTCCTGACCCACGAGGGGCTTCCTCCCCTCTGGGCCTCACCCGGCTTCGGTCAGACATGGCTGGGAACCTCCTGGAGGAGAAGAGAGTCTCATCGCACATCAACCTGGCCCTGAAAAGCCACAGCTTGAACCCGGAGCCACCCAGGATCTGGTCTGCAGGCCCTGAGAGAAGTATCTGAGGGAGGTTCAGGGGGAGAACTTCCAAGCAGTGGACCTGGGATACGGGCCTTCCTCTGCTCCTCCCTGCCAGGGTGGGCCTGCCTGTCCCTTCAGTTCCCCCTCCCACTCAGCCTCCCGGTTCCCCTTCTGGGCCAAGAAGTCCATATTAATGTCTCCCCCAGTGAAGAAACATCCTCCCTGAACAAGGGATGCCAATAAACCAGGAACAAAGGAGTTCCAACAGCACCTTTTTGGGGATAGAAAGTCTCGGCCCCAGAAATTGGGAAGGTCAGAGGGGTTCCTCCCCCCCAAATAAAAGATCCCCACAACAGAGGAAGAGCCACCAGATCTCCAGAAATCCTGTCGCTAGAAATCAGGTTGCACCATCCACCAAACTGTGGGCATCACCGCCATCTTTGGAGGGTTTCCCTGTGATAAGATGGGTGGCCAGTAAATTGGATGGATGGATGGAAGGATGGGTAGATATTTAGATAGATAGATAGATAGATAGATAGATAGATAGATAGATAGATAGATAGATAGATATGAATGGGTAGAGATAGATAGAGATAGATAGATATGGATGGATAAAGATAGATAGATAGATAGATAGATAGATAGATAGATAGATAGATAGATAGATAGATAGATAGATAGATAGATAGAGATGGATGGGTAGATAGAGATAGTTGATAGATAGAGATGGATAGATAGAGATAGATATGGTTGATTAAATAGATATAGAGATAGATAGATAGATAGATAGATAGATAGATAGATAGATAGATAGATAGATAGATGAAAGATAGATAGATAGATAGATAGATAGATAGATAGATAGATAGATAGATAGATAGATAGATATGAATGGGTAGATAGAGATAGATAGATAGATAGATAGATAGATAGATAGATAGATAGATAGATAGATAGATAGATGATAGATAGATAGATAGGGATGGATGGGTAGATAGTTGATAGATAGAGATGGATAGATAGAGATAGATATGGTTGATTAAATAGATATAGAGATAGATAGATAGATAGATAGATAGATAGATAGATAGATAGATAGATAGATATGGATGGGTAGATATAGACAGATGATAGAGAGATAGATAGAGACAGATCTGGATGGATAAATAGATATAGAGATAGATAGATAGATAGATAGATAGATAGATAGATAGATAGATAGACAGAGAGACAGACAGACAGATAGATATGGATAGATGGGTAGATATAGATAGATGATATAGACAGACAGACAGACAGATAGAGACCAATATGGACAGACGGGGATATATATATAAAACAGATGGCACACTAGGACACACCATATATCAGAAGAAAACACACACCAACCGCTACCTCAATGCCCAATCCCACCACCACCCAGCACAGATGAACTCCGGGGCTAAAACACTAATTACTAGAACCAAACGCCTGGCAGATAAGACACACATTAAGACTGAACTATGCACCCTGACTAAAATATTGACAGCCAACGGCTTCCACAAAAGCAAAATCACCAACTTGATCCACAAAAACACACTGAGACATAATAGAGACCCAGAAGATGAACAGACCCATGGAACAGCTGTCCTGCCCTACATAAGAGGCACCACAGACAAAATTAGTAAGATTCTATACAGACACCACATCAAGACTGCCTTCAAAACAGACAGAAAAATAGCAGCCATCCTCAGGAACCCCAAAGACAAAATTGACCTGGAAAACCAAGGCATATATGAAGTCCCCTGTGCATCATGCCCGGCCACATACATTGGACAGACCAATAGAAGAATAAGCACCCACCTGGATGAACACAAAAATGCAGTCAAAAAGCTGGAACACACTTCTTCACTAGTCCAACACATGGAAGCCACAGGTCATAACATCAACTTCAATGGCACCAAAACCCTAGCCACTATAGAAAATCCCAGCCACAGAATCATCAGAGAAGCCACAGAGATTGAAAAAAGACCAGAAAGCATGAACAGAAGAGATGATTCCACCAGGCTGTCAATCATTTGGAAGCCTGCACTCACAAACAAAAAAATCTCCACACCACAAGCCAGGCAAACACCTGGGCACAAACAGATCCCCCCTGATACCTCCATCTCAAACACACCCCAACCAGGCACCCAGATGAAACCCAGCTTCCTAACTAATGATAGCCGTCCATTTACCCGATGATGATTCTGCTGCTGAAGTGTTCAGTTTTGGCGATAGTTTTGGTATTTTTAAAGTCAATCTCATGTCCTGTGGCTTTGAGGTGTTGGACCAGGGAAGAGGTCGGTTCTTCCTTTTTGATTGAGTTCTTATGTTCTTCAATGCGTGCACCTATTCTTCTGTTAGTCTGTCCAATGTATGTGGTGGGGTAAGCAGTGCAAGGGATTTCGTATACTCCTTGATTTTCTAACTCGATTCTGTCCTTAGGGTTTCTTAGGATGGTGGATATCTTTCTGTTTGTGCAGAATGCTGTCTTAATGTTGTGTTTTTGGAGGATCTTGCTGATTTTGTCCGTAGTGCCTTTTATGTATGGGAGGAGGGCTTTGCCATTCTCTTGTTCTTTGTCTTGGATTTTGGCTGGGGTTTCTTTTTGGATTAGGTGGGTGATCTTCTTTCTTTGGAATCCATTGGCTGTCAGCACGCCGGTGAGAGTGTGTAGTTCGGTCTCTAGGTGTTGTTCATCAGCTAAGCATTTTGTTCTGGAGATGAGTGTCTCGGCTACAGAATTGATCTGTGCTGGGTGGTGGTGTGAGAGTGCGTCTAGATAGCGGTTTGTATGTGTTTTCTTCTGGTAGATGGTGTGTCCTAGGAAGCCATTGGATTTTTTGTATACCAAGACATCTAGGAAGGGAAGTTGGTTGTTAGTTTCTGTTTCCATGGTGAATTGTATTTTGGGGTGTTGGCTGTTGAGGTGTGTGAGGAAGTTGTTCAGTTTTTCTTTCCCGTGTGGCCAGATTATGAAGGTGTTATCTACATATCTGAGCCAGAGTTTCACAGCCAAGCCCCCACCCAATCAAGCCACACCCCCACTAGCAGTTAAAAGGAAGAAGCAGCTGCAAATTCACATCACTCTGAGAAGCACAGAGCTGAAGACCAAGCCTGAAGATGATGAATGAGACTTCATCGCAACGTTGCCTAGATACTTCCAATCTTACGCGGGAGAAAACCCGAATAACCAAAGATCCACATACATACATATATATATATATATATATATATATATATATATATATATATATATATATATATATATCCGTCCATCCATCCATCCATATCTGTTTCTATCTATCTATCTATCTATCTATCAATCCCTATATCTATTTATCCAGCCAGATCTATATTTATATCTCTTTATCATCTATCTATCTCTATAACTCTATCTATCTATTATCTATCTATCTATCTATCTATCTATCTATCTATCTATCTATCTATCTATCTATCATCTATCTATCTATCTATCTATCTATCTATCTATCTATCTATCTATCTCTATATCTATTTAATCAACCGTATTTATCTCTATCTATCCATCTCTATCAACGATCTCTATCTACCCATCCCTCTCTCTCTCTCTCTCTCTCTCTATCTATCTATCTCTCTCTATATCATCTATCTATCATCTATCTATCTATCTAAATATCCATCCATCCATCCATCGATCCAATTTACTGGCCACCCATCTTATCACAGGGAAACCCTACAAAGATGGCGGTGATGGTCACACTGTGGTGGATGGTGCAACCTGATTTCTAGCGACAGGATTTCTGGAGATCTGGTGGCTCCTCCTCTGTTGTGGGGATCTTCTATTGGGGGGGGGACCCCTCTGACCTTCCCAATTTCTGGGGCTGAGACTTTCTATCCCCAAAAAGGTGCTGTTGGAACTCTTTTGTTCCTGGTTTATTGGCATCCGTTGTTCAGGGAGGATGTTTCTTCACTGGGGGGGACATTAATATGGACTTCTTGGCCCAGAAGGGGAACCAGGGGGCTGAGTGAGGAGGGGGAACTGAAGGGACAGGCAGGCCCACACTGGCAGGGAGGAGCAGAGGAAGGCCCGTATCCCAGGTCCACCGCTTGGAAGTTCTCCCCCTGAACCTCCCTCAGATTCTGCTCTCAGGAACTGCAGACCAGATCCTGGGTGGCTCCGGGTTCAAGCTGTGGCTTTTCAGGGCCAGGTTGATGTGCGATGAGACTCTCTTCTCCTCCAGGAGGTTCCTAGCCATGTCTGACTGAAGCCGGGTGAGGCCCAGAGGGGAGGAAGCCCACCCCAACTTCTGGGTTTGTCCCAGGGAGACCCCAGAGGAGGGAGGAGGGGGCTATGGTCATCCAGGGTTTCTCACCGGCTTTGAGGAGGCTCCATGTGTACCTCTGGCTTCTCTCAGGGGGGCTGCGAGGACCCCGGCCTGGTCAAGCGTTTTGTGTGAACGGGGTCCTCACCAGAAGAAAAGGGTCCCCAATACAGGTAGTCCTCAACTTATGACCACAACTGAGCCCAACATTTCTGTTGTTAAGTGAGACATCCATCAAGTGAGTTTTGCCCCATTCGATGGCCTTTCTTGCCACAGTCATTAAATGAATCATTGCAGTTGATAAGTTAGGAGCCCGCCTATTAAGTGAATTTGGCTTCCCCATTGACTTTGCTTGTCAGAAGGTCGTAAAAGGGGATCACAATGGCCCTGGGACACTGGTGCCATTATAAACATGAAACTGTGGCCAAGCACCTGAATTCTGATCCCTGCATTTGATGCTGCAAAGGTCATTAATTGTGAAAAATGGTCCTAAGTTCCATTTCTCAGTGCGGTTGTAACTTGGATCGGTCACTAAATGAATGATTGGAAGTCGAGGCCTGCCTGTGTATCTCCTCTTGATCAGCTTCTCTTCCAGGAATTCATCTTCTTCCGAGTTCCCATCATCCACTGACTACTCGGCCAAATGGTTCAACCTCGGGAAACAAACCATGGTTAAGAGGTGTGGAAAGGGAACTTCACGAGGACAGTGGTGTCACCCAAGCAGGAAAAGCCCAAAGGGAACATCAGGCCAGTCATAAAACAACCTTGCATAGGAAAAGGAATCAAATAAAAGGTATTAAAGAAGCCCTTTAGACAAAAGCCCAAATAATTAAGAAAAGTAGGGAAAGAAAGAAAAGAAAACCCTTACAAACACAAGACATGCCAAATCAGCAAAACAAACAGACAAAAGGCACAAAATATATGACAAAGGAGACAGACAGGAGATTGCCACAAAACAAATATAAGAAACCATTAAGCAAAAACAGATTAGGACAAAACCGATAAAACAATCAAACCACCCCGCAAAGTTTGCCTTCCGCACCCCACGGAGTTTACCCTCTGGCAGGAAGAAAGACAACCCCTGACAGGATTTAAAACATTAAGAAATACAAAGACAAGCGCTCACACAAAAGGAGAAAAGGGTATAAAAATCAGGGACTTATCATTCAAAGGTAGCTAGCCCAGGAACGCAGACTTCTTGCTATCTCTCGCCTTCCTGAAAAATAAAAAGATCCGGCTTTCAAGCGGTTGTCCATTCCTTGCGCCGGAGCATTCCCAGCAGGAAAATCGAATCCTCAGAAGAAAGGCATTTGGACAGCCTTTCAACAGAGGTGCAAATGTGAATGCGGCCACTGGGGAAGAGACCGGGTTCAGAGGGTCATGTGGATCCCACCAGAGTCAGTTGGGTGGCTGGGGCTTCAATCCGGGGGGCAGGGGCTGAGTTCCAGTCCGGTCTGGGGAGCCAAGCCAGCTAGGAGGCTCTGGGCCAGCCGCTCTCTCGGAGTCCTGGGAAAGAGGCAATGGCAACGGCTTCTGAGCAGCCTGACCAAGATCTCTGGTCCAGCTTCCCCTGGGGGATCCCAGACAACCTTGCCACCCATCTGGCTGAGGCTGAGGGGCCTCTCTGGGCCTGGCTTCCTCCTCACCAGTCAAGCAGCCTCCAAAGGGTTGGATTCAGAGAGGGTTTGGCAGGGGGCTTTGCTGTGAGGAGGGGGCATGGAGGGGTCCTGCAGGGCCAGAGGGGACCGCCCCCTCCCTAGTGAGGGCAGGGAGGGAGGGGGGCTGGGGAAGAGGGAGGCAAGGGGAGCCCCCCTGGTCTGGGCAGCTGAGGTGCTGTCAGAAAGCCCGCCTCTGAGGGAAGGGCCCTCCTTGGTATTGTCTAAAAGGGACATTATGATCGTCATCACGCTATGCCACCATCTGGTTTATGTATTTTGGCCTGGCACCTATTGCCAACATTACAATTCTCTTCCATCAATCTGGGTTAAGGGCATTGTGTGGACTTACCTAGTGGGGAGGGTCAACTCAGCCTGTCTGCACACAGGATAGGGAGCTTTTCCTAGGATCCGTTTCTGGTTCCTTGGGGGTTTTCAGCAGCTGCAACACTTGGAGTAAACTACGGCTGAGCGAACGGGGGTTGGCGGAATGTGTGAACCGGATCAGAGTTTGGCATTCAGGGAAAAATGTTGGGACAATGGGAATGGGACAGAGAGGAAGCTTTTGGGGTGGAGGGAGGGTCAGTGATCCCCCCCAATGTTTGGGCAAACCTGGATAGAGATTTGGGTGTTCAGAGGATCAACTGGTGACTTTGATGCTCTTTCTCCTGCTTGGAGCCACAGACATGGTTCTGGATGCTGGTTTCCAGTATTCCCAGTGAGGCCAGGCCTGAAGATACTGGGGCTGCTGCTCCCCAGGGCAGGAAGGCTGGGGGTGAATCCCAAGACCAAGAAAAAAGGGAGAACGTGGCTGTGACCCTCTCTGGGTCGGCTTCCTCTCTCTCTCTTCCTTCTGCGAGGCGTTGGGAGGAAGGAAGGAGGGAGGGGCGGCTTCCCAGGGGTTTTTCCCAGGTCCTCCGGGTAGATCTCTGTCCTGCCCAGATCGAGTGAGTTCCCAAGCGGGCCTCCCAAAGGCCTGGACTCCAGCCCCCATCGTCCTCAGCCCCAGCCGTGCCCTTAGCAGAGGCCCCAAAGGGAGGCCCAGCGGAGGCTCTTCCGTCCCCCAGGGAGGAGCCAGGGGGCTCAGGGGTCCCAGCCAGAGAGCAGCGGCCAAGGAGGAGGAGGAGGAGGAGGTTTGCGACCGGAAAGCCTCACTCAGGATCCGGGGAGCTTGGGCAACTCTGCCTGAGCCTGAAGAGCCAGGAAGGGGCCGGATTCGCAGGGCGTCCCAGGCTTGGCTCCAGGGCAGCTCAGGGCATCCTCAGAACCAGCTGGAATGGCTCCCAAACCAGGATCCAGATCTTTAGGGTATATTGAGGGTCGGTCCAATTCACGCTGGCATGTTTCACTTCTGATGGGCATAAGAAACCACGTTTTCTGCATTCTGCAAGCCGGCCAATGACTGAGGGTCTCTTCAGGGGTCTCTGTTGTTTCTCACAATGGAGGCAACGCTTGGAGAGAGGTTGGTCTGCATGAATATTTTTCAAACTTGAAGAGGAATGGACTTCAACTCCCAGAGTTCCCCACCCAATAATGCATGGACTTCATTATGCTGGACAGGGAATTCTCGGAATTAAAGTGTTAAGTTTTGCGCATGGGCGCAAGGAACGGAGACGAGACGGTGAACATGTGAACTTCAACTCTTTATTATACATTCTGAACAGAGCAAACTCCTAGAGCAAAAGCAGCCCTTTTATAGGCAAGCTGTTGTTCTAGTAACCAATAGGAAACGTGGAGTGTTAACCCCCTTAACCAATGAGAATGGGTCGTTAACAGCCAATCATATTCCCCTGAATGGACCAATCCGATATCGCTATTATCGGCCAATCAGAAGTGCAGGGCTAGAACCCTGCTAATTTCTAAAGCTTAGATAAACTTTATTTGAGTATTTTATTAGTTCACAACATCCCTTCCCCCCGGGTTCCGTTTGGGGGGTGCGGTGATGTAATCTCTGAGGTTGGAAGGTTGCTTCGACTGTCTCTGGGATTTACGCTGTCCCACCGGTTCTTGTTTGTCAGCCTGTTTTGGCGGGGCGTTTCCGGGCAAGTCGGATGCTGGTGGTTCTTCATTGGACGATTCGGTGTCTCCAGTGTTCTCGTTGTTGTTCTCTGGCCCTTACGGGCTTGCCTCTGCTGGGTTGTCCCTCTGTGGCGAGACCTCACCCATCCCTGATCCTTCTTCACGTGTCACGCCCCATGGCTGACTTTTTTTATTCCAGCTCTCCGCCCTCTCGAAATTGGTTTTTTCGACATCCCCTCCCCCCTCAGTTTGGGAGTTACCGGAGTCGCGGAAACTAGGCTGCAGTCTCGAGCGAAGCTGATCAATATGGCGTTTCCATATCTTTCCATCACCTGTTTTTACCCGGTACAACCTGGGTCCAGTGGCTTGAACAACAGTGGCTGTCAGGCTGTGCTCCCTTTAGATCCCAAGAAAGAAATACTCAGACTCCATGGTGTAGAGCAAAGTTATCCTTTTACTGGAAAATAAATTGGAAGCTACAAATCAATTCCGAAACTGAGAAATTGGTGGGTAGAACACACATACAAAGAAATAGAATTGCTCCCACCCCTCAAAGTTCAAATGATTCTTCCAATTAAAACTTCTGAATAAGCTCATGTGGTCATCTCCAGGCGGTGATGAGGTCTCTTGTCAAATGGCCTTGACACATTTTGATAAAAGTTCGCAGTTGCGCAAAAGAGGACAGAAGATAGCCAAGAAAGGGAAAGTTAAAGAAAAGAATCCCCCCTCTCCTTGCTAGCCCAGCAAAGGAATGCAAAACACCTCCAGCCTTCTTCCCCTCCAGAGTCCCCCCTCCCACCATTGTCATGACAGCCAAAAGAAGTAATTGCAGAAATAGGAGAAAAGCAACAGCGGAATATATCTTCAGACTATCTTGAGGCTGACAGTGGCCTCGATCCATAGCGGTTCGCCAGAGAGGTTTCTGGTGAAAACTAAGTCGCCTATCTGGAACTCGCGACATTTCCCGCTAGATCCACAGGGCTTCTCTGGCTCGTAGGATGGGTGCAGCCGGTCGAGGTCGGAGCAGAGTTTGCGCCCCATCAATAGTTCCGCTGAAGTCTTGTTGGTGACACTGTGCAGAGTAATTTGTTGGAGAAGGAGGATTCTATTTATTTTGTCTTCTATATCGCTATAGTCCAACTTATAGAGGGTTTTCTTAACAAACTGTACCATGTGCTCGCCTCTTCCGTTAGACACAGGGTGCACTGGCGAAGTTAGCGCATGGCGAATACCGCGGTCCGCTAAGTATTGTTCAAAAGAAAGCGTGGTAAACTGGGGTCTGTTGTCAGATACCAGAACATCTGGCAGTCCATGCGTCACAAATAATCTATTTAACTTCCGGGTGACCACCTTGGTTGTGGTACTTTTCATTTTGTGGATCTCGAGCCAGTTTGAGTAGGCATCCACTGTTAATAGGAACGTATGTCCCTTGGTAGGTCCCGCAAAGTCAATATGAATGTGGGACCATGGTCCCCGAGGTGTTTCCCACTCCGTCGGAGTTGCTTTTGGTGGGGCATTACTAACTTCCTAGCACTTATAACAAGTCTTTACCCAGGCTTCAATTTGTTTGTCGATGCCCGGCCACCACGCGTAGCTTTGTGCGAGCACTTTCATGTGCACGATGCCAGGGTGGCCCTCGTGCAGCGTCTTGAATACCGCTCGTTGTAACTGCTCTGGGACGACGACTCTATCCCCCCACAGGATGCAGCCCCTCTGTGAAAACAGTTCCGTTTGTTGATTCTTGAAGGGAATAAAGTCATCGGGGATTTGATCCACTGGCCATCCTCGCTTGACCCAGCCAAGAACCCGTCGTAAGATAGGATCGCATTTTGTTTCGATCGCGATTTCTCCAGCGGTCAACGGCGGTGAATGCAGTGTTTCGATCTGGAGCGTTGTAAGGGTTGGAGCTGGGTCATCGACGGTTTCCGGAAGTGGTGCACGGCTCAATGCGTCAACGTGGGGAATGGCTTTCCCCGGGCGGTGCTGCAGCTTATAATTGTACGCAGCCAAAAACTCCGACCAGCGAGTCATTCTAGGTGATAGGGGGTTGGCTTGTCTCCCGCTATAATCCCCAGCAAAGGTTTGTGGTCGGTAACAATAGTAAAAAGTCATCCATAAACATATTCATGAAACCGTTTAACTGCAGATACAACAGCAAGAGCCTCTTTATCGATTTGGCTATAGTTACGTTCAGCCTTTGATAAAGTTCTTGAAAAATAGGCAATAGGAGCTTCACTACACATGGCTCAAAATGGCTCCTACTCCAAAAGGTGACGCGTCGCATGTGATTGTTAAAGGCAAAGTCTCGTTATACTGCATTAAAACAGCATCTGAAGTTAATAGGTTTTTCACTTGTCAGAACGCGTGTTCCTCTCGGTGTCCCCAAACCCAGGTTGCCTTTTTATCGAGAAGCCGATGTAGAGGCTCAGCTACCGTCACTTTATGGGGCAGGAAGATGTTGTAAAAATTAATAAGTCCCAGGAAAGCTTGGAGATCAGTCTTGTTTCTGGGTCTTGGGGCATTCTTGATTGCCCTTAACTTGCTACTGGTGGGGTGAATGACTTGTTTATCGATTAGGTACCCCAGGAACTCTACTTTATCTGTACACAGTTGACATTTTTTTTTAACTTTAAGACCAGAGTCTTTAAATTTCTGGAGAACGAGTTTAAGACGCTCCTTTAGTATCTCTCTATTTGAGGCAGCAATTAAAACATCATCAAAGTATGGTACAACCCTTTTTATTCCCTGTAACAGTCTCTCCATCAAACTCTGAAAGATCCCTGGGGCCACGCTAACTCCAAACTGGAGTCAGTTGCACTTAAAAGCGCCTCGGTGCGTAACGATCGTTTGTGCCTCAGCTGTTTTTTTATCGACAGGTAGTTGTTGGTACACCTGTGCTAAATGTAATTTAGCGAAGACTTTTCCGCCCTCCAGGGAATGGAGAAGGTGTTATACCACCGGTACCGGGTAAGTGCTCTGTTGAAAGGCGTAATTCAGGGTGGCATGGTAGTCCCCACAAATCCTTAACGATCCATCCAGTTTGATGGGTGTTACGATTGGGGTTTCCCAAGGAGCATGGTCGGTTGGTTCTGAAACACCTTGGGCTATTAATTTATCAAGCTGCTTGTCAATCTTTGGTTTTAGGGCAAAAGGGACTTGATGAGGCTTAAGGTGGATGGGAGCCACTTCAGGGTTAAGCTTAAATGATATCGGGGTCCCCTTGTACTTGCCTAGTTTGTCTGCAAAAACGTCCTGGAATTCCTGGACGAGGGTCTCCTCCCAGTTGTCGTTGCGGGTCCAAGTGGAGCGAACCATTGAAGGCCTAACAAACTAGGCCGATCACGGTCGACGACGGTCAATGGTAAGGATGCAGTACGATTTTTGAAGGAAACCCGGACCAAGCTTGATCCGACGACTGGAATTTGGTTTCCTTGATAGTCCTTGAAAATGATTCTTTAGGTTCTGAGGTCTTGCCACTGGACGGCAGGGATCAATTGTTTCAGGGTCTTCCAGGAAACCATTGAGAGTGATGATCCTGAATCAACTTCCATCACGCAGGGCTGGTTCTCGATGGCGACCTTCACTCGGATTTTCTTTGCATCTAATGATGATGCGTGACCAATCGTGATGGTTTGATGTGCCTCTTCTCGTTTTGTTGAATGGGCTAGTGGTTTATTTCTGTAGGAGTGGTTGTTCCATTGGTGGTTTGAATGTTCCCGATTCACAGGACGACTCCCTGTGGGTTGGTGATTGTTGGTCCCCCTCTGGAGTGGGCTGGATCCGGGCTTGCTTCGACAGACCCTTCCAATGTGGCCTCTCTTCCTACAAATATGGCAGAGCATGTTGAGGAATTTGCAGTCTGGTTGTGGGTGGTTTGCCCCACAGCCTGCGCATTGGTATTGCAGTCTCTGGTTACGTTGGTGTCGTTGGTCTCATTCAGACCGGAGCCGGTTGACTTCTTCCTCATCACTTTCTGATGACGATTCGAGGTCCTCGTGGTGGGTTGCTGTTGCATGTCCCTCAAGGCAAGGTGAGGTTTCACCGGCGAGTTGGCGGAGTGGGGCGTTGGTGCGGCGCATTCGGGCAGCCGACTTCCTGGTTGCTTCTGCCGCAGTAGCGTCAGCGATGGTATCTGCAAGGCTGATGTCGCCTTTCGCCATCAGCTGACTTTGCACGTATGGTGCATCTATTCCCAGAACTATTCAGTCTCTTAGAGCTTCTTCGAGGTCGGCGAATCCGCAGAGGCCTCCCAGGTTCCGGAGGTCTGCGATGAAATCTGCAACGCTTTCTCCTTTCCGCTGGTCTCTCTGGTAAAATTCATGTCTTCTTACAAGCGTTGGTACGGTAGGTGCATAGTGGGCCCACAGGAGGGGCTCGAGGATGTCCCAGTCCATGGATTTCACCTCAGCCGGTTTCGCCAGTGCCTTGGCCATCTTGAAAATGGCAGGTCTGCAGTGAGTCAGGAATACCGCTCTCTTTTTCCCAGTAGTGGCATCCTTCAAGTTGTTGGTCTCCAGAAACATCTGGAACCGGTCCATGTATGAGTCCCAGTCTTCTTGTGCCGAGTCGAATGGAGCGGGTGGTATGGTGCTGCTGGACATGGTTTCCGCCGTTGATGCACCTTCAGCCATGTGCTCTGTTTAGTGCACTGTAGTGTTCAGTCAGCTCTGACATCGCCACATCCCACCCTCGTCGCCAGTGTTAAGTTGCATGGGCACATGGAACGGAAACGAGACGGTAAACAGTGAACTTCAACTCTTTATTATACATTCTGAACAGAACAAACTCCTAGAGCAAAAGCAGCCCTTTTATAGGCAAGCTGTTGTTCTGGTAACCAATAGGAAATGTAGAGTGTTAACCCCCTTAACCAATGAGAATGGGTCGTTAACAGCCAATCATATTCCCCTGAATGGACCAATGCGATATAGCTATTATCAGCCAATCAGAAGTGCAGGGCTAGAACCCTGCTAATTTCTAAAGCTTAGATAAACTTTATTTGAGTATTTTATTAATTCACAACATAAAGTCCCTTCATCTTCAAGTTCCAAGTTTGGAAAATGCTGGTCTACCTTTTCCCCTGAGGTGAGGAGTTAAAGCCCTGCACCAAGACTTGGCTAACTCACAGGTTGCTCAATCTATTTTCTTTCTTTCTCTGTGTCTCCCTCCCTCCCTCTCCCACTCTCCCTCCCAGGTAACCCCAGATCCCCCTCTGAAGACCCAGCCCTGCTTGGCTTCTTCCTGACAGGAGCCTCTCCTGGAAAGACACGGAGCCCACGTGAGGCTGGAGAAACCCCGGGGCTGCATCCCCCAGCATTCAACCAGGGACTCATAAACCAGGTTAGTCTCTTCCCAGAAATGGGGGACTCACTCAAATCCCTTCCTCTTTCCTAGCCCTCTCTATGGATCTGGGCTTTGCTTTCCCCTGAGTGCCCCATGTATGAAAAAAGGTGGCAGTGGAACATGGGACTTGGGCTTCCCTCTTCCCAGGACTTGCCTGGCCTCTACATCGGAAAAAGAGGCAGGGGAACTATTTGGATTTTGGCGCTAAATAGGCATAATTAAACACTGAAGTTGAACGTGTTAAAAAGAAAGAATAGCTAATAACTGGAATTAATGAAATTAATGAAAGTTTAAAAAGGGAAAAGGGGAAAAGAAAGGGTGGAACGTGGAAACAGAACTGAGCCCGCCACTTAATGGCAAAGGGAAAATTTCAGTGACTCTTTGAAAAGTGCTTGGTCTTTTTAAAATTGGAATTTGAAAGGAAATAAAAGGAATTCCATCATAATAAAACAAAAACCCTGAAAAGTGAAACACTAGAATATTGCAAGGGAAAAAAGATACATGAAGAAATTGCCCTGGGATTATTTGGTGACTTTGGGAAAAAGTTGGAAAAGAAATCAACAGAAGGAACCTTGAAACAAAGATTTATGGACACTGACTTTTGAAATTTAATATAAAAGACGCTGGTTGCAATAAACTACGAGACAATTGGATTGGACATAAATATTAAAGAAAGGAAAATAAAAGAAGAAGTAGTGTACAAAATGTGAGAAATGTGTGTGGAAATAAAATTGGAACAACAAAATAGGAAGGAAAAGATTAAAGAAAGCTTGGAAATGTACAGCATTATACTACAAAAATTAGAAATGGTAATGCAGATTAAAGAAGAACAAAGAGAAACAGAGGGGGAGGAGTGAAATAAAGAGGAAACCAGCCTTAAAGAACAAGTGGAACAACATTAAGAAAAAAAGAATTAAAAATGTGAGGTTTGATGTGATAATTAAAGGGGGAATTGTTTGGAAAATTAAACAAAGGAAAAGGAAACAGCAGAAGAGGAAATTACAGAGGAGAAATCAAGAGAGGGCTGGGGATAAAATAAATAATTGGAATAAGAAATGGAGAGAAATTATAAAGGAAAAAAGGGGAATTAGGAGAAAGGACCAGAAAATGATGGGAAGTAGAAAGCAAACAACAATGAAAAAAATTATATAGTCAAGAGAATGAGAGACAATGAGTAGAAGAAGAACAGGAAGGGGGATTCTGCAAGGTAACTTCTATTGTCCGACGAAAGCTCCCCGAAGGCAGAGTCCCCAGCCCCTTCAGGTGTGGCATGGCTGCCCATGTCCCCTCGCCATTAGGGAGTATCTTTCAGGTGATGGAAGCCCCGAGGCTGCTTCTCTTCTTCTGAGTTGTACCTTCCATTTTGAGATATGCCTTCTCATAACTTCTCAGGAAAAGCTAGCAACCGAATATCATGTTTACGTTTAATCCCGCAGAACATGAAAATGAACTTAATTTTGAAATCCAAGCTCTTTTTCAAAACTTATCATTGTTGCTAAACTGAGGTGTACCTTCCATTTTGAGATATGCCTTGTGATAATTTCTCAGGAAAAGCTAGCAACCGAATGTCATGTTTACATTCAATGTTTCGCATCCCGCAGAACATGAAAATGAACTTAATTTTGAAATCCGAGCTCTTCTTCAAAAGTTATGCATTGTTGCTAAACTGAGTTATACCTTCCATTTTGAGATATGCCTTGTGATAACTTCTCAGGGAAAGCAAGGAAACGAATATCAGGTTTACGTTCAATGTTTCCCATCCCGCAGAACATGAAAATGAACTTAATTTTGAAATCCGAGCTCTTCTTCAAAACTTATGCATTGTTGCTAAATTGAGTTGGACCTTTCATTTTGAGATATGCCTTGTGATAACTTCTCAGGAAAAGCTAGCAAGAGAATATCATGTTTATGTTCAATGTTTCCCATCCCGCAGAACATGAAAATGAACCTAATTTTGAAATCTGAGCTCTTCTTCAAAAGTAATGCATTGTTGGTAAGCTGAGTTGTATCTTCCATTTTGAGATATTCTTTGTGATAACTTCTCAGGAAAAGCTAGCAGCCGAATATCATGTTTATGTTCAATGTTTCCCATCCCGCAGAACATGAAAATGAACCTAATTTTGAAATCTGAGCTCTTCTTCAAAAGTTATGCATTGTTGGGTTTTTCCGGTTTCGCGTGGCTTCGGGGCAGCAGGAATTCGCGACAGCTCGCGATTCCTGCTGTGCTAGCCGCCGAGGTACCCCCGATCCAGATGGGTCAGGGGGATATGGCTGCCCTGTAGGGACAGCTGAAGAGAGAGGGGAGTCGGACAGGGGGTTGGGGGTGTCGCAGACCCCCTCCCCCTCCGGAAAAACCCCTTTTTCCCAAGGCGGTGGAGCGGCGGTCAGCAATGGCCGCCACAAAATAGCCAGCAACCGGGTAAGATTGCGCTGGAGGAAGTAAGGAGTGAAAGTGCTGTCTGAGCCGGGTCAAGTAACATCTTGCAAATTGGCTGGAACTGAGCTGTCTGAATTGCTGGAGGATACATTGTATCCCTAAGAAGATCGAAAGCGGCGGAGAAGCTGTTAAAGGGAACTTTTTTTCTTTTTCTTCACTCTCCCACCCCATGGAAACAGCAGATATGTTTGGATATACTGGACATTGAAAGTGAATTGTTTTGTGAGTTGAAGCTAAGGGACAAAAGGGTTTTTGGACATTGAAAAACTTAAGAAATTGGAAAACCCTTGTTGGAGGTATGGATTTCTGATTATTTAAAATTGATATTGCAAGTGGGAAGGGAGAGGAAAAAAAATTGGAGCAGAAGCTGAAAAAGGAGGAGATTGCCTAGAATCCCAAAGAAAGGTATATGGTAATTGGACCTCTTTGATTAAACATTAACCCCAGAAAGAGAAAGAGAAGAAGGAAGAAAAGTATTAATTTTTTGATTTTTTTTTTTGAATTATTCTTGATTAAAAATATTTGTGGTTGTTTTGGGAAAAGTTTCTTTTTTCATGATGGCATCGCTTGTGGATGAACTAAAGACTGAATATCAAAAATATAAAAAAGAAGATACTTTGGGCAGTTTGTTTCAATTCTTAGAAATGGCGTTATGTACTTATGAAAAGTTGACTACGCAGCAGAAGGACTGGGACAAAGAAGAAGAAGAAGCCATCTTTGATGAACAATGGGTTCTTTCCGGGGAGGAGGAGAAAAAGGATAAGAAAAAGGGGATTTTAAGAATTATAAAAACAACCAAAGAAGAGAAAAATGAGCGGAAAGGTGGAGGCAAGGTTAGGAAGCAAAGGAAAGGGAGTAAGAAAAGGGAGGAGGAAAGACAAAGGGGTAAAAAGGGCAAGGAGAAGAATAAGCAAGAGAGAAAGGGGGGGGAGGAGAAGCCTCAATGAGGGGAAGCAAGATCTAAAGAAAAAAAGTTTATTCAGAGACAATGGGTGAATTTAATTTAGGATAAAAGAGAGATTCTGGAGGGTATATAAGATTGTGTTTTTTATATGTGTATTTAGAGTATAAAATTTATTGTGTAATTTTAGAATCTTTTAAACAGAACCCCAAGAAAAATTGTTATATGAAGTACTTTTAAGTTAGGGTAATGAGTTAAAGGTGTCACTCCAGTTAGTGTATAGGAGAATTATAGTAAAAGAAAAAAGATGAATGGATAGTTGGAAATAGAACAGACAAAGAATGTTATTGAAAATGGAAATAAGATTTGGAAGGATATATAAAGGTTTTGTTATTTATTTATTTTTTGTATATTGATAAAAGGCAATAACATTTTAATCAATAAGAAATAATTTGGATGAAAAGGAGAAGCTGGAATAAGATATGAAGTTAAATAGAGGAAGTATTGGTTTGTTCTTTAATTATTATTATTTTTTTAGGCAAGAATTTATAAGCTGTTATGCCTTGATTGTTTATGCACTGTTTTTGTAAAACTGCTAAAATTGGTTTATATATATAAAAAAAAGAAAATGATAATAAGATATGGAAGGATATATAAAGTGAATATGATTTTTGAATTTGTGTCTGTGTGAAGAGTTTCAACCCGGGATCAGGTAGCCTTCAGAAAAGATGTTTTAGTTTTGTTTATGTTTTGTGTTTTGTATGTTTATGAAAGGCAATAAAATTTTAATAAGCAAGAAATATAATTTGGATAAAAGGAGAAGTTTGGATAAGATATGAAGTTAAATAGATAATGTAAATATTGATATTACAATTTGAAGTTATGTTCTATTGGCTTTCTTCTTTAATTATTATTATTATTATTTTTAGAAAAGATTCTTCAAGTTGTTATGCCTGGATTGTGTATTGGTTTTTTTTGTAAAATTAATAAAATTTGTTAAAAAAAAAAAAAAGTTATGCATTGTTGGTAAACTGAGTTGTACCTTCCATTTTGAAATGTTCTTTGTGATAACTTCACAGGAAAAGCTAGCAGCCGAATATCATGTTTATGTTCAATGTTTCCCATCCGGCAGAACATGAAAATGAACTTAATTTTGATATCTGAGCTCTTCTTCAAAACTTATGCATTGTTGCTAAATTGAGTTGGACCTTTCATTTTGAGATATGCCTTGTGATAACTTCTCAGGAAAAGCTAGCAAGCGAATATCATGTTTATGTTCAATGTTTCCCATCCCGCAGAACATGAAAATGAACCTAATTTTGAAATCTGAGCTCTTCCTCAAAAGTTATGCATTGTTGCTAAACTGAGTTGTACCTTCCATTTTGAGATATGCCTTTTCATAATTTCTCAGGAAAAGCTAGCAACCGAATATCATGTTTACGTTTAATCCCGCAGAACATGAAAATGAACTTAATTTTGAAATCTAAGTTCTTCTTCAAAACTTATCATTGTTGCTAAACTGAGGTGTACCTTCCATTTTGAGATATGCCTTGTGATAATTTCTCAGGAAAAGCTAGCAACCGAATATCATGTTTACATTCAATGTTTCCCATCCCGCAGAACATGAAAATGAACTTAATTTTGAAATCCGAGCTCTTCTTCAAAAGTTATGCATTGTTGCTAAACTGAGTTATACCTTCCATTTTGAGATATGCCTTGTGATAACTTCTCAAGAAAAGCTAGCAAACAAATATCATGTTTATGTTCAATGTTTCCCATCCCGCAGAACATGAAAATGAACCTAATTTTGAAACCTGAGCTCTTCTTCAAAAGTTATGCATTGTTGCTAAACTGAGTTGTACCTTCCATTTTGAGATATGCCTTCTCATAACTTCTCAGGAAAAGCTAGCAACCGAATATCATGTTTACGTTTAATCCCGCAGAACATGAAAATGAACTTAATTTTGAAATCCAAGCTCTTTTTCAAAACTTATCATTGTTGCTAAACTGAGGTGTACCTTCCATTTTGAGATATGCCTTGTGATAACTTCTCAGGGAAAGCAAGGAAACGAATATCAGGTTTACGTTCAATGTTTCCCATCCCGCAGAACATGAAAATGAACTTAATTTTGAAATCCGAGCTCTTCTTCAAAACTTATGCATTGTTGCTAAATTGAGTTGGACCTTTCATTTTGAGATATGCCTTGTGATAACTTCTCAGGAAAAGCTAGCAAGAGAATATCATGTTTATGTTCAATGTTTCCCATCCCGCAGAACATGAAAATGAACCTAATTTTGAAATCTGAGCTCTTCTTCAAAACTAATGCATTGTTGGTAAACTGAGTTGTATCTTCCATTTTGAGATATTCTTTGTGATAACTTCTCAGGAAAAGCTAGCAGCCGAATATCATGTTTATGTTCAATGTTTCCCATCCCGCAGAACATGAAAATGAACCTAATTTTGAAATCTGAGCTCTTCTTCAAAAGTTATGCATTGTTGGGTTTTTCCAGTTTCGCGTGGCTTCGGGGCAGCTGGAATTCGCGACAGCTCGCGATTCCTGCTGTGCTAGCCGCCGAGGTACCCCCGATCCAGATGGGTCAGGGGGATATAGCTGCCCTGTAGGGACAGCTGAAGAGAGAGGGGAGTCGGACAGGGGGTTGGGGGTGTCGCAGACCCCCTCCCCCTCCGGAAAAACCCCTTTTTCCCAAGGCGGTGGAGCGGCGGTCAGCAATGGCCGCCACGAAGTAGCCAGCAACCGGGTAAGATTGCGCTGGAGGAAGTAAGGAGTGAAAGTGCTGAGCCGGGTCAAGTAACATCTTGCAAATTGGCTGGAACTGAGCTGTCTGAATTGCTGGAAGATACATTGTATCCCTAAGAAGATCGAAAGCGGCGGAGAAGCTGTTAAAGGGAACTTTTTTTCTTTTTCTTCACTCTCCCACCCCATGGAAACAGCAGATATGTTTGGATATACTGGACACTGAAAGTGAATTGTTTTGAGAGTTGAAGTAAGGGACAAAAGGGTTTTTGGACATTGAAAAACTTAAGAAATTGGAAAACCCTTGTTGGAGGTATGGATTTCTGATTATTTAAAATTGATATTGCAAGTGGGAAGGGAGAGGAAAAAAAATTGGAGCAGAAGCTGAAAAAGGAGGAGATTGCCTAGAATCCCAAAGAAAGGTATATGGTAATTGGACCTCTTTGATTAAACATTAACCCCAGAAAGAGAAAGAGATGAAGGAAGAAAAGTATTAATTTTTTGATTTATTTTTTTTTGAATTATTCTTGATTAAAAATATTTGTGGTTGTTTTGGTAAAAGTTTTTTTCATGATGGCATCGCTTGTGGATGAACTAAAGACTGAATATCAAAAATATAAAAAAGAAGATACTTTGGGCAGTTTGTTTCAATTCTTAGAAATGGCGTTATGTACTTATGAAAAGTTGACTACGCAGCAGAAGGACTGGGACAAAGAAGAAGAAGAAGCCATCTTTGATGAACAATGGGTTCTTTCCGGGGAGGAGGAGAAAAAGGATAAGAAAAAGGGGATTTTAAGAATCATAAAAACAACCAAAGAAGAGAAAAATGAGCGGAAAGGTGGAGGCAAGGTTAGGAAGCAAAGGAAAGGGAGTAAGAAAAGGGAGGAGGAAAGACAAAGGGGTAAAAAGAGCAAGGAGAAGAATAAGCAAGAGAGAAAGGGGGGGAGGAGAAGCCTCAATGAGGGGAAGCAAGATCTAAAGAAAAAAAGTTTATTCAGAGACAATGGGTGAATTTAATTTAGGATAAAAGAGAGATTCTGGAGGGTACATCAGATTGTGTTTTTTATATGTGTATTTAGAGTATAAAATTTATTGTGTAATTTTAGAATCTTTTAAACAGAACCCCAAGAAAAATTGTTATATGAAGTACTTTTAAGTTAGGGTAATGAGTTAAAGGTGTCACTCCAGTTAGTGTATAGGAGAATTATAGTAAAAGAAAAAAGATGAATGGATAGTTGGAAATAGAACAGACAAAGAATGTTATTGAAAATGGAAATAAGATTTGGAAGGATATATAAAGGTTTTGTTATTTTTTTTTTTTTGTATATTGATAAAAGGCAATAACATTTTAATCAATAAGAAATAATTTGGATGAAAAGGAGAAGCTGGAATAAGATATGAAGTTAAATAGAGGAAGTATTGGTTTGTTCTTTAATTATTATTATTTTTTTAGGCAAGAATTTATAAGCTGTTATGCCTTGATTGTTTATGCACTGTTTTTGTAAAACTGCTAAAATTGGTTTATATATATAAAAAAAAGAAAATGATAATAAGATATGGAAGGATATATAAAGTGAATATGATTTTTGAATTTGTGTCTGTGTGAAGAGTTTCAACCCGGGATCAGGCAGCCTTCAGAAAAGATGTTTTAGTTTTGTTTATGTTTTGTGTTTTGTATGTTTATGAAAGGCAATAAAATTTTAATAAGCAAGAAATATAATTTGGATAAAAGGAGAAGTTTGGATAAGATATGAAGTTAAATAGATAATGCAAATATTGATATTACAATTTGAAGTTATGTTCTATTGGCTTTCTTCTTTAATTATTATTATTATTATTTTTAGAAAAGATTCTTCAAGTTGTTATGCCTGGATTGTGTATTGTTTTTTTTTTGTAAAATTAATAAAATTTGTTTAAAAAGAAAAAGTTATGCATTGTTGGTAAACTGATTTGTACCTTCCATTTTGAAATGTTCTTTGTGATAACTTCACAGGAAAAGCTAGCAGACGAATATCATGTTTATGTTCAATGTTTCCCATCCGGCAGAACATGAAAATGAACTTAATTTTGATATCTGAGCTCTTCTTCAAAACTTATGCATTGTTGCTAAATTGAGTTGGACCTTTCATTTTGAGATATGCCTTGTGATAACTTCTCAGGAAAAGCTAGCAAGAGAATATCATGTTTATGTTCAATGTTTCCCATCCCGCAGAACATGAAAATGAACCTAATTTTGAAATCTGAGCTCTTCTTCAAAAGTAATGCATTGTTGGTAAACTGAGTTGTATCTTCCATTTTGAGCTATTCTTTGTGATAACTTCTCAGGAAAAGCTAGCAGCCGAATATCATGTTTATGTTCAAAGTTTCCCATCCTGCAGAACATGAAAATGAACTTAATTTTGAAATCCGAGCTCTTCTTCAAAAGGTATGCATTGTTGCTAAACTGAGTTATACCTTCCATTTTGAGATATGCCTTGTGATAACTTCTCAGGAAAAGCAAGGAACCGAATATCATGTTTACGTTCAATGTTTCCCATCCCGCAGAACATGAAAATGAACTTAATTTTGAAATCCGAGCTCTTCTTCAAAAGTTATGCATTGTTGCTAAACTGAGTTATACCTTCCATTTTGAGATATGCCTTGTGATAACTTCTCAAGAAAAGCAAGGAAACGAATATCAGGTTTACGTTAAATGTTTCCCATCCCGCAGAACATGAAAATGAACTTAATTTTGAAATCCGAGCTCTTCTTCAAAACTTATGCATTGTTGCTAAATTGAGTTGGACCTTTCATTTTGAGATATGCCTTGTGATAACTTCTCAGGAAAAGCTAGCAAGGGAATATCATGTTTATGTTCAATGTTTCCCACCCCGTAGAAGCTGAAAATGAAAATAATTTTGAAATCTGAGCTCTCCTTCAAAATTTGTGTATCGCTGCAAAATTGAGTTCAACCTCCATTTTGAGATGTGATAACTTCTCAGGAAAAGCTAGCAGCCGAATATCATGTTTACGTTCAATGTTTTCCATCCGGCAGAACATGAAAATGAACTTAATTTTGAAATCCGAGCTCTTCTTCACAATTTATGCATTGTTGCTAAACTGTTGTACCTTCAATTTTGAGATATGCCTTGTGTTAACTTCTCAGGAAAAGCTGACATCCGAATATCATGTTTACGTTCAATGTTCCCATCCCACAGTACATGAAAATGAACTTAATTTTGAAATCCGAGCTCTTCTTCAAAAGTTATGCATTGTTGCTAAACTGAGTTGTACCTTCCATTTTGAGATATGCCTTATCATAACTTCTCAGGAAAGGCTAGCAACCGAATATCATGTTTACGTTTAATCCCGCAGAACATGAAAATGAACTTAATTTTGAAATCCAAGCTCTTCTTCAAAACTTATCATTATTGCTAAACTGAGTTGTACCATCCATTTTGAGATATGCCTTGTGATAACTTCTCAAGAAAAGCTAGCAAACAAATATCATGTTTATGTTCAATGTTTCCCATCCCGCAGAACATGAAAATGAACCTAATTTTGAAATCTGAGCTCTTCTTCAAAAGTTATGCATTGTTGCTAAACTGAGTTGTACCTTCCATTTTGAGATATGCCTTCTCATAACTTCTCAGGAAAAGCTAGCAACCGAATATCATGTTTACGTTTAATCCCGCAGAACATGAAAATGAACTTAATTTTGAAATCCAAGCTCTTTTTCAAAACTTATCATTGTTGCTAAACTGAGGTGTACCTTCCATTTTGAGATATGCCTTGTGATAACTTCTCAGGGAAAGCAAGGAAACGAATATCAGGTTTATGTTCAATGTTTCCCATCCCGCAGAACATGAAAATGAACTTAATTTTGAAATCCGAGCTCTTCTTCAAAACTTATGCATTGTTGCTAAATTGAGTTGGACCTTTCATTTTGAGATATGCCTTGTGATAACTTCTCAGGAAAAGCTAGCAAGAGAATATCATGTTTATGTTCAATGTTTTCCATCCGGCAGAACATGAAAATGAACCTAATTTTGAAATCTGAGCTCTTCTTCAAAAGTAATGCATTGTTGGTAAACTGAGTTGTATCTTCCATTTTGAGATATTCTTTGTGATAACTTCTCAGGAAAAGCTAGCAGCCGAATATCATGTTTATGTTCAATGTTTCCCATCCCGCAGAACATGAAAATGAACCTAATTTTGAAATCTGAGCTCTTCTTCAAAAGTTATGCATTGTTGGGTTTTTCCAGTTTCGCGTGGCTTCGGGGCAGCAGGAATTCGCGACAGCTCGCGATTCCTGCTGTGCTAGCCGCCGAGGTACCCCCGATCCAGATGGGTCAGGGGGATATGGCTGCCCTGTAGGGACAGCTGAAGAGAGAGGGGAGTCGGACAGGGGGTTGGGGGTGTCGCAGACCCCCTCCCCCTCCGGAAAAACCCCTTTTTCCCAAGGCGGTGGAGCGGCGGTCAGCAATGGCCGCCACGAAGTAGCCAGCAACCGGGTAAGATTGCGCTGGAGGAAGTAAGGAGTGAAAGTGCTGTCTGAGCCAGGTCAAGTAACATCTTGCAAATTGGCTGGAACTGAGCTGTCTGAATTGCTGGAAGATACATTGTATCCCAAAGAAGATCGAAAGCGGCGGAGAAGCTGTTAAAGGGAACTTTTTTTCTTTTTCTTCACTCTCCCACCCCATGGAAACAGCAGATACGTTTGGATATACTGGACATTGAAAGTGAATTGTTTTGAGAGTTGAAGCAAAGGGACAAAAGGGTTTTTGGACATTGAAAAACTTAAGAAATTGGAAAACCCTTGTTGGAGGTATGGATTTCTGATTATTTAAAATTGATATTGCAAGTGGGAAGGGAGAGGAAAAAAAATTGGAGCAGAAGCTGAAAAAGGAGGAGATTGCCTAGAATCCCAAAGAAAGGTATATGGTAATTGGACCTCTTTGATTAAACATTAACCCCAGAAAGAGAAAGAGAAGAAGGAAGAAAAGTATTAATTTTTGGATTATTATTTTTTTTGAATTATTCTTGATTAAAAATATTTGTGGTTGTTTTGGGAAAAGTTGCTTTTTTCATGATGGCATCGCTTGTGGATGAACTAAAGACTGAATATCAAAAATATAAAAAAGAAGATACTTTGGGCAGTTTGTTTCAATTCTTAGAAATGGCGTTATGTACTTATGAAAAGTTGACTACGCAGCAGAAGGACTGGGACAAAGAAGAAGAAGAAGCCATCTTTGATGAACAATGGGTTCTTTCCGGGGAGGAGGAGAAAAAGGATAAGAAAAAGGGGATTTTAAGAATTATAAAAACAACCAAAGAAGAGAAAAATGAGCGGAAAGGTGGAGGCAAGGTTAGGAAGCAAAGGAAAGGGAGTAAGAAAAGGGAGGAGGAAAGACAAAGGGGTAAAAAGAGCAAGGAGAAGAATAAGCAAGAGAGAAAGGGGGGAGGAGAAGCCTCAATGAGGGGAAGCAAGATCTAAAGAAAAAAAGTTTATTCAGAGACAATGGGTGAATTTAATTTAGGATAAAAGAGAGATTCTGGAGGGTACATAAGATTGTGTTTTTTATATGTGTATTTAGAGTATAAAATTTATTGTGTAATTTTAGAATCTTTTAAACAGAACCCCAAGAAAAATTGTTATATGAAGTACTTTTAAGTTAGGGTAATGAGTTAAAGGTGTCACTCCAGTTAGTGTATAGGAGAATTATAGTAAAAGAAAAAAGATGAATGGATAGTTGGAAATAGAACAGACAAAGAATGTTATTGAAAATGGAAATAAGATTTGGAAGGATATATAAAGGTTTTGTTATTTTTTTTTTTTTGTATATTGATAAAAGGCAATAACATTTTAATCAATAAGAAATAATTTGGATGAAAAGGAGAAGCTGGAATAAGATATGAAGTTAAATAGATAAAGTATTGGTTTGTTCTTTAATTATTATTATTTTTTTAGGCAAGAATTTATAAGCTGTTATGCCTTGATTGTTTATGCACTGTTTTTGTAAAACTGCTAAAATTGGTTTATATATATAAAAAAAAGAAAATGATAATAAGATATGGAAGGATATATAAAGTGAATATGATTTTTGAATTTGTGTCTGTGTGAAGAGTTTCAACCCGGGATCAGGCAGCCTTCAGAAAAGATGTTTTAGTTTTGTTTATGTTTTGTGTTTTGTATGTTTATGAAAGGCAATAAAATTTTAATAAGCAAGAAATATAATTTGGATAAAAGGAGAAGTTTGGATAAGATATGAAGTTAAATAGATAATGCAAATATTGATATTACAATTTGAAGTTATGTTCTATTGGCTTTCTTCTTTAATTATTATTATTATTATTTTTAGAAAAGATTCTTCAAGTTGTTATGCCTGGATGGTGTATTGTTTTTTTTTGTAAAATTAATAAAATTTGTTTAAAAAAAAAAAAAGTTATGCATTGTTGGTAAACTGAGTTGTACCTTCCATTTTGAAATGTTCTTTGTGATAACTTCACAGGAAATGCTAGCAGCCGAATATCATGTTTATGTTCAATTTTTCCAATCCGGCAGAACATGAAAATGAACTTAATTTTGATATCTGAGCTCTTCTTCAAAATTTATGCATTGTTGCTAAATTGAGTTGGACCTTTCATTTTGAGATATGCCTTGTGATAACTTCTCAGGAAAAGCTAGCAAGCAAATATCATGTTTATGTTCAATGTTTCCCATCCGGCAGAACATGAAAATGAACCTAATTTTGAAATCTGAGCTCTTCTTCAAAAGTAATGCATTGTTGGTAAACTGAGTTGTATCTTCCATTTTGAGCTATTCTTTGTGATAACTTCTCAGGAAAAGCTAGCAGCCGAATATCATGTTTATGTTCAAAGTTTCCCATCCTGCAGAACATGAAAATGAACTTAATTTTGAAATCCAAGCTCTTCTTCCAAAGTTATGCATTGTTGCTAAACTGAGTTATACCTTCCATTTTGAGATATGCCTTGTGATAACTTCTCAGGGAAAGCAAGGAACCGAATATCATGTTTACGTTCAATGTTTCCCATCCCGCAGAACATGAAAATGAACTTAATTTTGAAATTCGAGCTCTTCTTCAAAACTTATGCATTGTTGCTAAATTGAGTTGGACTTTTCATTTTGAGATATGCCTTGTGATATCTTCTCAGGGAAAGCAAGGAAACGAATATCATGTTTATGTTCAATGTTTCCCATCCCGCAGAACATGAAAATGAACCTAATTTTGAAATCTGAGCTCTTCTTCAAAAGTTATGCGTTGTTGCTAAATTGAGTTGTACCTTCCATTTTGAGATATTCTTTGTGATAACTTCTCAGGAAAAGCTAGCAGCCGAATATCATGTTTACGATCAATGTTTCCCATCCCACAGAAGATCAAAATGAACTTAATTTTGAAATCTGAGCTCTTCTTCAAAAGTTATGCATTGTTGCTAAACTGTGGTACCTTTAATTTTGAGATATGGCTTGTGATAACTTCAGGAAAAGCTAACAACCGAATACCATGTTTCCATTCAATGTTTCCCATTCCGCAGAATATGAAAATGAACTTAATTTTTAAATCTGACCTCTTCTTCAAAAGTTATGCATTGTTGCTAAACTTTGTACCTTCCATTTTGAGATATGCCTTGTGATAACTTCTCAGGAAAAGCTAACATCCTAATATCCTGTTTATATTCAATGTTTCCCATCTCGCAAAACATAAAAATGAAGGTAATTTTGAAATCCGAGCTCTTCCTCAAAAGTTATGCAGTGTTGCCAAAATGAGTTATAACTTCCATTTTGAGATATGCCTTGCGATAACTTCGCAGGAAAAGCAAGCAACCGAAATTGGAAAACCCTTGTTGGAGGTATGGATTTCTGATTATTTAAAATTGACATTGCAAGTGGGAAGGGAGAGGAAAAAAAATTGGAGCAGAAGCTGAAAAAGGAGGAGATTGCCTAGAATCCCAAAGAAAGGTATATGGTAATTGGACCTCTTTGATTAAACATTAACCCCAGAAAGAGAAAGAGATGAAGGAAGAAAAGTATTAATTTTTTGATATATTTTTTTTTGAATTATTCTTGATTAAAAATATTTGTGTTTGTTTTGGGAAAAGTTTCTTTTTTCATGATGGCATCGCTTGTGGATGAACTAAAGACTGAATATCAAAAATATAAAAAAGAATATACTTTGGGCAGTTTGTTTCAATTCTTAGAAATGGCGTTATGTACTTATGAAAAGTTGACTACGCAGCAGAAGGACTGGGACAAAGAAGAAGAAGAAGCCATCTTTGATGAACAATGGGTTCTTTCCGGGGAGGAGGAGAAAAAGGATAAGAAAAAGGGGATTTTAAGAATTATAAAAACAACCAAAGAAGAGAAAAATGAGCGGAAAGGTGGAGGCAAGGTTAGGAAGCAAAGGAAAGGGAGTAAGAAAAGGGAGGAGGAAAGACAAAGGGGTAAAAAGAGCAAGGAGAAGAATAAGCAAGAGAGAAAGGGGGGGAGGAGAAGCCTCAATGAGGGGAAGCAAGATCTAAAGAAAAAAAGTTTATTCAGAGACAATGGGTGAATTTAATTTAGGATAAAAGAGAGATTCTGCAGGGTACATAAGATTGTGTTTTTTATATGTGTATTTAGAGTATAAAATTTATTGTGTAATTTTAGAATCTTTTAAACAGAACCCCAAGAAAAATTGTTATATGAAGTACTTTTAAGTTAGGGTAATGAGTTAAAGGTGTCACTCCAGTTAGTGTATAGGAGAATTATAGTAAAAGAAAAAAGATGAATGGATAGTTGGAAATAGAACAGACAAAGAATGTTATTGAAAATGGAAATAGGATTTGGAAGGATATATAAAGGTTTTGTTATTTTTTTTTTGTATATTGATAAAAGGCAATAACATTTTAATCAATAAGAAATAATTTGGATGAAAAGGAGAAGCAGGAATAAGATATGAAGTTAAATAGATAAAGTATTGGTTTGTTCTTTAATTATTATTATTTTTTTAGGAAAGAATTTATAAGCTGTTATGCCTTGATTGTTTATGCACTGTTTTTGTAAAACTGATAAAATTGGTTTATATATATAAAAAAAAGAAAATGATAATAAGATATGGAAGGATATATAAAGTGAATATGATTTTTGAATTTGTGTCTGTGTGAAGAGTTTCAACCCGGGATCAGGCAGCCTTCAGAAAAGATGTTTTAGTTTTGTTTATGTTTTGTGTTTTGTATGTTTATGAAAGGCAATAAAATTTTAATAAGCAAGAAATATAATTTGGATAAAAGGAGAAGTTTGGATAAGATATGAAGTTAAATAGATAATGTAAATATTGATATTACAATTTGAAGTTATGTTCTATTGGCTTTCTTCTTTAATTATTATTATTATTATTTTTAGAAAAGATTCTTCAAGTTGTTATGCCTGGATTGTGTATTGTTTTTTTTTGTAAAATTAATAAAATTTGTTAAAAAAAAAAAAAGTTATGCATTGTTGGTAAACTGAGTTGTACGTTCCATTTTGAAATGTTCTTTGTGATAACTTCACAGGAAAAGCTAGCAGCCGAATATCATGTTTATGTTCAATGTTTCCCATCCGGCAGAACATGAAAATGAACTTAATTTTGATATCTGAGCTCTTCTTCAAAACTTATGCATTGTTGCTAAATTGAGTTGGACCTTTCATTTTGAGATATGCCTTGTGATAACTTCTCAGGAAAAGCTAGCAAGCGAATATCATGTTTATGTTCAATGTTTCCCATCCCGCAGAACATGAAAATGAACCTAATTTTGAAATCTGAGCTCTTCCTCAAAAGTTATGCATTGTTGCTAAACTGAGTTGTACCTTCCATTTTGAGATACGCCTTTTCATAACTTCTCAGGAAAAGCTAGCAACCGAATATCATGTTTACATTCAATGTTTCCCATCCCGCAAAACATAAAAATGAAGGTAATTTTGAAATCCGAGCTCTTCCTCAAAAGTTATGCAGTGTTGCTAAAATGAGTTATAACTTCCATTTTGAGATATGCCTTGTGATAACTTCGCAGGAAAAGCAAGCAACCGAATATCATGTTTATGTTCAATGTTTCCCATCCCGCAGAACATGAAAATGAACTTAATTTTGAAATCCGAGCTCTTCTTCAAAAGGTATGCATTGTTGCTAAACTGAGTTGTACCTTCCATTTTGACATATGCCTTGTGATAACTTCTCAAGAAAAGCTAGCATCCGAATATCATATTTACGTGCAATGTTTCCCATCCCGCAGAACATAAAAATGAAGGTAACTTTGGAATCCGAGCTCTTCTTCAAAAGTTATGCATTGTTGCTAAACTGAGTTGTACCTTCCATTTTGAGATATGCCTTCTCATAACTTCTCAGGAAAAGCTAGCAACCGAATATCATGTTTACATTCAATGTTTCCCATCCCGCAGAACATGAAAATGAACTTAATTTTGAAATCCGAGCTCTTCTTCAAAACTTATGCATTTTTGCTAAATTGAGTTGGACCTTTCATTTTGAGATATGCCTTGTGATAACTTCTCAGGAAAAGCTAGCAAGCGAATATCATGTTTATGTTCAATGTTTCCCACCCCGTAGAAGCTGAAAATGAAAATAATTTTGAAATCTGAGCTCTTCTTCAAAATTTGTGTATCGCTGCAAAATTGAGTTCAACCTCCATTTTGAGATGTGATAACTTCTCAGGAAAAGCTCGCAGCCGAATATCATGTTTACGTTCAATGTTTTCCATCCGGCAGAACATGAAAATGAACTTAATTTTGAAATCCAAGCTCTTCTTCAAAACTTATCATTGTTGCTAAACTGAGTTGTACCTTCCATTTTGAGATATGCCTTGTCGTAATTCCTGAGGAAAAGATAGCAACCGAATATCATGTTTACGTTCAATGTTTCCCATCCCGCAGAACATGAAAATGAACTTAATTTTGAAATCCGAGCTCTTCTACAAAAGTTATGCATTGTTGCTAAACTGAGTTATACATTCCATTTTGAGATATACCTTGTGATAACTTCTCAGGAAAAGCAAGGAACCGAATATCATGTTTACGTTCAATGTTTCCCATCCCGCAGAACATGAAAATGAATTTAATTTTGAAATTCGAGCTTTTCTTCAAAACTTATGCATTGTTGCTAAATTGAGTTGGATCTTTCATTTTGAGATATGCCTTGTGATAACTTCTTTAGAAAAGCTAGCAAGCAAATATCATGTTTATGTTCAATGTTTCCCCTCCCGCCGAACATGAAAATGAACCTAATTTTGAAATCTGAGCTCTTCCTCAAAAATTATGCATTGTTGGTAAACTGAGTTGTACCTTCCATTTTGAGATATGCCTTCTCATAACTTCTCAGGAAAAGCTAGCAACCGAATATCATGTTTACGTTTAATCCCGCAAAACATGAAAATGAACTTAATTTTGAAATCTAAGTTCTTCTTCAAAACTTATCATTGTTGCTAAACTGAGTTGTACCTTCCATTTTGAGATATGCCTTGTGATAATTTCTCAGGAAAAGCTAGCAACCGAATATCATGTTTACATTCAATGTTTCGCATCCCACAGAACATGAAAATGAACTTAATTTTGAAATCCGAGCTCTTCTTCAAAAGTTATGCATTGTTGCTAAACTGAGTTGTACCTTCTATTTTGAGATATGCCTTGTGATAACTTCTCTGGGAAAGCAAGGAAACGAACATCAGGTTTACGTTCAATGTTTCCCATCCCGCAGAACATGAAAATGAACTTAATTTTGAAATCCGAGCTCTTCTTCAAAACTTATGTATTGTTGCTAAATTGAGTTGGACCTTTCATTTTGAGATATGCCTTGTGATAACTTCTCAGGAAAAGCTAGCAAGAGAATATCATGTTTATGTTCAATGTTTCCCATCCCGCAGAACATGAAAATGAACCTAATTTTGAAATCTGAGCTCTTCTTCAAAAGTAATGCATTGTTGGTAAACTGAGTTGTATTTTCCATTTTGAGATATTCTTTGTGATAACTTCTCAGGAAAAGCTAGCAGCCGAATATCATGTTTATGTTCAATGTTTCCCATCCGGCAGAACATGAAAATGAACCTAATTTTGAAATCCGAGCTCTTCTTCAAAAGTTATGCATTGTTGGGTTTTTCCGGTTTCGCGTGGCTTCGGGACAGCAGGAATTCGCGACAGCTCGCGATTCCTGCTGTGCTAGCCGCCGAGGTACCCCCGATCCAGATGGGTCAGGGGGATATGGCTGCCCTGTAGGGACAGCTGAAGAGAGAGGGGAGTCGGACAGGGGGTTGGGGGTGTCGCAGACCCCCTCCCCCTCCGGAAAACCCCCTTTTTCCCAAGGCGGTGGAGCGGCGGTCAGCAATGGTCGCCACGAAGTAGCCAGCAACCGGGTAAGATTGCGCTGGAGGAAGTAAGGAGTGAAAGTGCTGTCTGAGCCGGGTCAAGTAACATCTTGCAAATTGGCTGGAACTGAGCTGTCTGAATTGCTGGAGGATACATTGTATCCCTAAGAAGATCGAAAGCGGCGGAGAAGCTGTTAAAGGGAACTTTTTTTCTTTTTCTTCACTCTCCCACCCCATGGAAACAGCAGATATGTTTGGATATACTGGACATTGAAAGTGAATTGTTTTGAGAGTTGAAGCTAAGGGACAAAAGGGTTTTTGGACATTGAAAAACTTAAGAAATTGGAAAACCCTTGTTGGAGGTATGGATTTCTGATTATTTAAAATTGATATTGCAAGTGGGAAGGGAGAGGAAAAAAAATTGGAGCAGAAGCTGAAAAAGGAGGAGATTGCCTAGAATCCCAAAGAAAGGTATATGGTAATTGGACCTCTTTGATTAAACATTAACCCCAGAAAGAGAAAGAGATGAAGGAAGAAAAGTATTAATTTTTTGATTATTTTTTTTTTTGAATTATTCTTGATTAAAAATATTTGTGGTTGTTTTGGGAAAAGTTTCTTTTTTCATGATGGCATCGCTTGTGGATGAACTAAAGACTGAATATCAAAAATATAAAAAAGAAGATACTTTGGGCAGTTTGTTTCAATTCTTAGAAATGGCGTTATGTACTTATGAAAAGTTGACTACGCAGCAGAAGGACTGGGACAAAGAAGAAGAAGAAGCCATCTTTGATGAACAATGGGTTCTTTCCGGGGAGGAGGAGAAAAAGGATAAGAAAAAGGGGATTTTAAGAATTATAAAAACAAGAAAAAAATGAGCGGAAAGGTGGAGGCAAGGTTAGGAAGCAAAGGAAAGGGAGTAAGAAAAGGGAGGAGGAAAGACAAAGGGGTAAAAAGGGCAAGGAGAAGAATAAGCAAGAGAGAAAGGGGGGGCGAGGAAAAGCCTCAATGAGGGGAAGCAAGATCTAAAGAAAAAAAGTTTATTCAGAGACAATGGGTGAATTTAATTTAGGATAAAAGAGAGATTCTGGAGGGTATATAAGATTGTGTTTTTTATATGTGTATTTAGAGTATAAAATTTATTGTGTAATTTTAGAATCTTTTAAACAGAACCCCAAGAAAAATTGTTATATGAAGTACTTTTAAGTTAGGGTAATGAGTTAAAGGTGTCACTCCAGTTAGTGTATAGGAGAATTATAGTAAAAGAAAAAAGATGAATGGATAGTTGGAAATAGAACAGACAAAGAATGTTATTGAAAATGGAAATAAGATTTGGAAGGATATATAAAGGTTTTGTTATTTTTTTTTTGTATATTGATAAAAGGCAATAACATTTTAATCAATAAGAAATAATTTGGATGAAAAGGAGAAGCTGGAATAAGATATGAAGTTAAATAGATAAAGTATTGGTTTGTTCTTTAATTATTATTATTTTTTTAGGAAAGAATTTATAAGCTGTTATGCCTTGATTGTTTATGCACTGTTTTTGTAAAACTGATAAAATTGGTTTATATATATAAAAAAAAGAAAATGATAAGATATGGAAGGATATATAAAGTGAATATGATTTTTGAATTTGTGTCTGTGTGAAGAGTTTCAACCCGGGATCAGGTAGCCTTCAGAAAAGATGTTTTAGTTTTGTTTATGTTTTGTGTTTTGTATGTTTATGAAAGGCAATAAAATTTTAATAAGCAAGAAATATAATTTGGATAAAAGGAGAAGTTTGGATAAGATATGAAGTTAAATAGGTAATGTAAATATTGATATTACAATTCGAAGTTATGTTCTATTGGCTTTCTTCTTTAATTATTATTATTATTTTTTTTAGAAAAGATTCTTCAAGTTGTTATGCCTGGATTGTGTATTGTTTTTTTTTTGTAAAATTAATAAAATTTGTTTAAAAAAAAAAAGTTATGCATTGTTGGTAAACTGAGTTATACCTTCCATTTTGAAATGTTCTTTGTGATAACTTCACAGGAAAAGCTAGCAGCCGAATATCATGTTTATGTTCAATGTTTCCCATCCGGCAGAACATGAAAATGAACTTAATTTTGATATCTGAGCTCTTCTTCAAAACTTATGCATTGTTGCTAAACTGAGTTGTACCTTCCATTTTGAGATATGCTGTTAGGGATAACATTGTTTTACCCTAACTGGTTTAGGTAAATAATAATATGTAATCATAGTTTGTAAGTTAAAGTGTCTGTAACTTTAACTGTGGGACAGTAATTAAGGGAGTGGTTGTGAAAGCACTTTAAAAGAAGCAAGACGGCAGCTTGCTCGCTCTCTGGCTTTGATGAAACCTGATTACTGCAAGGACACAACACTGCATTGCTCGAACGGGAGAGAAAACAAAGAACAGACTTGTAAGTGAATTGACATAGGGTATTCAACACGGACTTTGCTAACTGAATATCCCTGAATGGACTGACTAAATGATACATGACTATTGGACTGTTATTTTGACTATGCTATGACCTCATAATGGAATAAACTATATATTTGATAGCACAAGCGTATCTGTTATTTTTACTGTATGTTAATAAACATACAAGCTTAGCTCACTCATTTATCTGTGTGCCTATCTGACTAAGCTGCACATTCTGTTTAGCTTGTCTCCCTAACCCTGGTTGGGGAAACCAGGCTTAACACTGGTTATGGGCCCAGAGGCTGCAAAGTCAGTTTAACTAGGATAAAACAGATTTATATAAAAGTGAGAGTTTGTGTTGTTATACATTACAGTAAAAAACAGCTGTGTTTTATTAATTATAGTTTTATATCCATATAAGAAAACATGGCACAAGTCAATCTACAAAGTTTGTCCCTTATATCCAAACTGGATGGTACAAACTATGTATCATGGTCTATGAAATGTAGTATGCTTCTACGAAGAGAAGGTTTGTGGAACATAATTGAAAATCCACCAAATGTAGAAGAATGGGATCCAGAGGATGAGGAAGATAAATTAAAGATAGAAGAATTTATGCATAAAAATGAACAAGCAATTTGCATTATTGGGTTAACCTTAACTGATAACCAGCTTGTTTATATCCACGGAGAAAAATTAGCTGTTGGGTGTTGGCAGAAGCTGAAGAGGATTTATGTTCGAGATAATGTTGGTGCTCACATAAATCTAACACGGAAACTTTTCAGTACACATCTCCATAAGAATGGTGATATGCTGAGTCATTTGAAAACTATGCAAAGCATTTTTCAAGAACTGCACGAGAAAGAGCTTATTTTCTCTGAACTACACCAAGTTTATATAATACTATCTTCCCTTAACGAAACCTATGACAATTACGTAACTTCCCTTGAAATATTGCCAAAGGAAAGCCTAACTTTAACTGACATAACTGGCAGATTGATTGAAGAGGCCAGAAGAAGGCTTGAAAGAGATGAGTTAAGGAGGCAGCAACCTCAAAAAGAAGATAATGAAACTCCTACTGCATATGCAATTAAAAGGTGCTTTAATTGTGGAGGAAGAGGACATTTGGCAAGATTTTGTAAAAAGGCAAAGCACCAGAACGCTGGCCAGAATACTAAAAGTCATCAAAATAAAAATTTAGAGTTAGCCATGTATACTAACGGAGCTGTAAAAAATAATTTATGGGTGGTTGATAGTGGAGCATCACATTGTATAACAAATGAAAAGAAAAATTTTATTAAAATGTCCAAGAGTACACAGCAGATATCGTTAGCCAATGGCTGGAAACTGAAAGCTAAAGGTCAAGGTATAGCATATTGTTCTTTTATAAAAGAGAATGTAAAAATGTTATATGTACCACAACTTAAGTTTAATTTAATTTCAGTAAGAATTTTGGTTAAACTAGGATATGTAGTTACATTTAGAGGAGATAACTGCATAATTGAGAAAGAAGATAAGAGAATTACTGCATCTTTAAGAGGTGAATTATATGTGTTAAATGATGATGGTTTAAAAGTGGCTAACACAGTTTATGAAAATAAGAAACCTCATGATGAATGTATTCACTTGTTACATCGAAGGCTAGGGCATTTAAATTTTAAAATACTTAAGAGAACTGTTGAATTATCTAAGGGAATAAGTTTGAAACCTTGTAATAAGTATTTGCAATGTAATATTTGCAATCAAAGTAAGACCAGGGTCACACCTGCTAATATAGTTGATGGATTTACTACCAAAGAACCTTTAGAGGTAGTATTTGCAGATTTAATAGGTCCTAAAAAACCAAGTGTAGGAGGAGCTCGTTACATACTAAGTATAATGGACCACTATTCTAGATATGGGTTTTGCTATTTAATGAAAAGCAAAACTGAAACATATCAAAATCTCTTTAATTGGATTAAATTTGCAGAAAGGAAAACTAAAAAGAAATTAGTAACTCTTATAACAGATAATGGTACAGAATTTACAAATAATAAATTCCAGAACAGACTAAGAATGTTAGGTATTCAACATAAAAAGTCTGCACCATATAGGCCACAACATAATGCCTTTATAGAGAGAAGAGGCCAAACATTACAATCAATGGCACGAACTATGATGTCTGATTCAGGATTACCTGACAATTTGTGGGGAGAAGCAATAATGTGTGGTAATCATATATTAAATAATGTTGTTAATTCAACAACAGGTGAATTACCATTCACACTGTGGCATGGTACAAAACCTGATTTAAGTTACATGCACACATTTGGAGCACCAGCATGGGTGCATATCCCTACACAACTTAGACACAAAGGACAACATAGAGCTAAAAGATTATATTTTGTAGGATATACATCTAATCATAAATCTTATAGATTCTGGGAACCAGGTACACCTAGAGTTTACACAAGTGCTAATGCTAAATTCCTAGAACATGTAGGATGGAATAGATTAGAGCAAGATTTAAATAATGAAGTAATTATTGAACCCTACAAAAGGCAGAAAGATCAGATTAGTTATAAGAAGAGTCCAATTAAAGAAGTCCAAGAAGAGCAAATAGGACCAGAACAAGAGGAAACAGTTGATCAGGAAGAGTTAGATAATCAAGAAGAGTTAATAAATAAAAGTCCACCTGTAAGTCCTGTAATACCTAGACGTACTACATGTATAACTAGACCACCTGATAGGTATCAAGCAAGTATAGTTTGCCAAGTAACTAAAGTTCCAACTAGTGTAGATGAACTTAGGATGTATCCTGCTAAGGATCAGGTGAATTGGCAAAAGGCAATGAAAAAGGAACTAAATTCATTAAAGGTAATGAAAGTTTATGAAGATGCTAAATTACCTCCAGGAGAAAAATCCATTGGGTGCAAATGGATATTTAAAGTAAAAACTAGAAATGATGGGACTGTTACCCATAAAGCTAGGTTAGTAGCTCAAGGATTTAATCAAACTGCATCTGATTACGATGAAGTTTTTGCACCAAGTCTTAAAGCAACATCTTTAAGAGCAGCATTAGTGTGGGCAGCTAAGAAAAACTATATGTCATTAACCATTTAGATGTAGAAACTGCTTATCTACATGCACCAATGCAGCACACTATATATTTAAGAAAACCAGTAGGTATAAAAGACAATAAAGTAAATAGTAATGATTGTTGGAAACTCAAAAAGAGTCTTTACGGGTTGAAACAATCTGGGTTTGAGTGGAACCAATATATTGTGAAAGAGTTAAACAATATAGGTTTTAAATCTGGTTTAGCAGATCCATGTGTGTTTAAAAGAGAAAATAATGGAACGGTGTCATTATTGTTATTATTTACAGATGATATTGCTTTGATAACTAAGACTAATAATGAAGCTAATGAGATTATATCATTATTAGCCAAAAAGATAAAATTAAAACATTTAGGTGAAATTAAAAAGTATCTAGGATTGACAATTAACAAAACAAAAAATGGTTTTAAGATATCTCAAGAAGATAAAATTTGCCAATTAATTAAAACGTTTAAAATGGAACTTTGTAAACCGGCAAAGACTCCAATGAGTCAGGAAGTTTGCCAAACTGATTATCAAAGTCCCAAATTTGATAAGTCCATATATCAATCTTTGATTGGCAGCTTATCATATATCAGCAATTGGTCAAGGCCTGATATAGCTTATAGTGTAAATCAGCTGGCACGTTTTAATTCAGATCCACATCAATGTCATTGGCAATCATTAAAGAGAATTTTAAGATATCTTAAAGGAACAATGAACCATGCATTGTATATAGAACCAAAGGGTGATTTGAGTCTTAGTGCCTATGCAGATGCAAGTTTTGCAACTGATATAAACACTAGAAAATCAACATCTGGGATGGCGATATTATTTGTTAAAACACTAATAGGGTGGAGGTCAATCAGACAACAGCATATCAGCTTGTCCACGATGGAAGCGGAATTTTCATGTCTGTCATTACTATGCACTGACTTGATTTTGTACAAACAGTTATTATTAGACATGGGTGTAACTGTAAAAGATTCCATTATTGTGTACGAGGATAACAAGGCAGCTATTAAGTTAGCTACTAGTATTGCTGTAAAAACTAGATCAAAGCATACTGATTTAAGATACTTAAATGTTAGAGAATCTGTAAAGAATAGGCTAATTAAATTGGAATACTGCATGACGGAAGAAAACATTGCAGACCAATTTACAAAAGCTCAAGGAGTAACTAAGTTTAAAGAGAGTTGTAACAAATATGATTTAAAGATGTAAATAGTTATATTTATATTATTATTTCCTAAAAGGGGAGAATGTTAGGGATAACATTGTTTTACCCTAACTGGTTTAGGTAAATAATAATATGTAATCATAGTTTGTAAGTTAAAGTGTCTGTAACTTTAACTTTGGGACAGTAATTAAGGGAGTGGTTGTGAAAGCACTTTAAAAGAAGCAAGACGGCAGCTTGCTCGCTCTCTGGCTTTGATGAAACCTGATTACTGCAAGGACACAACACTGCATTGCTCGAACGGGAGAGAAAACAAAGAACAGACTTGTAAGTGAATTGACATAGGGTATTCAACACGGACTTTGCTAACTGAATATCCCTGAATGGACTGACTAAATGATACATGACTATTGGACTGTTATTTTGACTATGCTATGACCTCATAATGGAATAAACTATATATTTGATAGCACAAGCGTATCTGTTATTTTTACTGTATGTTAATAAACATACAAGCTTAGCTCACTCATTTATCGGTGTGCCTATCTGACTAAGCTGCACATTCTGTTTAGCTTGTCTCCCTAACCCTGGTTGGGGAAACCAGGCTTAACACTGGTTATGGGCCCAGAGGCTGCAAAGTCAGTTTAACTAGGATAAAACAGATTTATGTAAAAGTGAGAGTTTGTGTTGTTATACATTACAGTAAAAAACAGCTGTGTTTTATTAATTATAGTTTTATATCCATATAAGAAAACATGGCACAAGTCAATCTACAAAGTTTGTCCCTTATATCCAAACTGGATGGTACAAACTATGTATCATGGTCTATGAAATGTAGTATGCTTCTACGAAGAGAAGGTTTGTGGAACATAATTGAAAATCCACCAAATGTAGAAGAATGGGATCCAGAGGATGAGGAAGATAAATTAAAGATAGAAGAATTTATGCATAAAAATGAACAAGCAATTTGCATTATTGGGTTAACCTTAACTGATAACCAGCTTGTTTATATCCACGGAGAAAAATTAGCTGTTGGGTGTTGGCAGAAGCTGAAGAGGATTTATGTTCGAGATAATGTTGGTGCTCACATAAATCTAACACGGAAACTTTTCAGTACACATCTCCATAAGAATGGTGATATGCTGAGTCATTTGAAAACTATGCAAAGCATTTTTCAAGAACTGCACGAGAAAGAGCTTATTTTCTCTGAACTACACCAAGTTTATATAATACTATCTTCCCTTAACGAAACCTATGACAATTACGTAACTTCCCTTGAAATATTGCCAAAGGAAAGCCTAACTTTAACTGACATAACTGGCAGATTGATTGAAGAGGCCAGAAGAAGGCTTGAAAGAGATGAGTTAAGGAGGCAGCAACCTCAAAAAGAAGATAATGAAACTCCTACTGCATATGCAATTAAAAGGTGCTTTAATTGTGGAGGAAGAGGACATTTGGCAAGATTTTGTAAAAAGGCAAAGCACCAGAACGCTGGCCAGAATACTAAAAGTCATCAAAATAAAAATTTAGAGTTAGCCATGTATACTAACGGAGCTGTAAAAAATAATTTATGGGTGGTTGATAGTGGAGCATCACATTGTATAACAAATGAAAAGAAAAATTTTATTAAAATGTCCAAGAGTACACAGCAGATATCGTTAGCCAATGGCTGGAAACTGAAAGCTAAAGGTCAAGGTATAGCATATTGTTCTTTTATAAAAGAGAATGTAAAAATGTTATATGTACCACAACTTAAGTTTAATTTAATTTCAGTAAGAATTTTGGTTAAACTAGGATATGTAGTTACATTTAGAGGAGATAACTGCATAATTGAGAAAGAAGATAAGAGAATTACTGCATCTTTAAGAGGTGAATTATATGTGTTAAATGATGATGGTTTAAAAGTGGCTAACACAGTTTATGAAAATAAGAAACCTCATGATGAATGTATTCACTTGTTACATCGAAGGCTAGGGCATTTAAATTTTAAAATACTTAAGAGAACTGTTGAATTATCTAAGGGAATAAGTTTGAAACCTTGTAATAAGTATTTGCAATGTAATATTTGCAATCAAAGTAAGACCAGGGTCACACCTGCTAATATAGTTGATGGATTTACTACCAAAGAACCTTTAGAGGTAGTATTTGCAGATTTAATAGGTCCTAAAAAACCAAGTGTAGGAGGAGCTCGTTACATACTAAGTATAATGGACCACTATTCTAGATATGGGTTTTGCTATTTAATGAAAAGCAAAACTGAAACATATCAAAATCTCTTTAATTGGATTAAATTTGCAGAAAGGAAAACTAAAAAGAAATTAGTAACTCTTATAACAGATAATGGTACAGAATTTACAAATAATAAATTCCAGAACAGACTAAGAATGTTAGGTATTCAACATAAAAAGTCTGCACCATATAGGCCACAACATAATGCCTTTATAGAGAGAAGAGGCCAAACATTACAATCAATGGCACGAACTATGATGTCTGATTCAGGATTACCTGACAATTTGTGGGGAGAAGCAATAATGTGTGGTAATCATATATTAAATAATGTTGTTAATTCAACAACAGGTGAATTACCATTCACACTGTGGCATGGTACAAAACCTGATTTAAGTTACATGCACACATTTGGAGCACCAGCATGGGTGCATATCCCTACACAACTTAGACACAAAGGACAACATAGAGCTAAAAGATTATATTTTGTAGGATATACATCTAATCATAAATCTTATAGATTCTGGGAACCAGGTACACCTAGAGTTTACACAAGTGCTAATGCTAAATTCCTAGAACATGTAGGATGGAATAGATTAGAGCAAGATTTAAATAATGAAGTAATTATTGAACCCTACAAAAGGCAGAAAGATCAGATTAGTTATAAGAAGAGTCCAATTAAAGAAGTCCAAGAAGAGCAAATAGGACCAGAACAAGAGGAAACAGTTGATCAGGAAGAGTTAGATAATCAAGAAGAGTTAATAAATAAAAGTCCACCTGTAAGTCCTGTAATACCTAGACGTACTACATGTATAACTAGACCACCTGATAGGTATCAAGCAAGTATAGTTTGCCAAGTAACTAAAGTTCCAACTAGTGTAGATGAACTTAGGATGTATCCTGCTAAGGATCAGGTGAATTGGCAAAAGGCAATGAAAAAGGAACTAAATTCATTAAAGGTAATGAAAGTTTATGAAGATGCTAAATTACCTCCAGGAGAAAAATCCATTGGGTGCAAATGGATATTTAAAGTAAAAACTAGAAATGATGGGACTGTTACCCATAAAGCTAGGTTAGTAGCTCAAGGATTTAATCAAACTGCATCTGATTACGATGAAGTTTTTGCACCAAGTCTTAAAGCAACATCTTTAAGAGCAGCATTAGTGTGGGCAGCTAAGAAAAACTATATGTCATTAACCATTTAGATGTAGAAACTGCTTATCTACATGCACCAATGCAGCACACTATATATTTAAGAAAACCAGTAGGTATAAAAGACAATAAAGTAAATAGTAATGATTGTTGGAAACTCAAAAAGAGTCTTTACGGGTTGAAACAATCTGGGTTTGAGTGGAACCAATATATTGTGAAAGAGTTAAACAATATAGGTTTTAAATCTGGTTTAGCAGATCCATGTGTGTTTAAAAGAGAAAATAATGGAACGGTGTCATTATTGTTATTATTTACAGATGATATTGCTTTGATAACTAAGACTAATAATGAAGCTAATGAGATTATATCATTATTAGCCAAAAAGATAAAATTAAAACATTTAGGTGAAATTAAAAAGTATCTAGGATTGACAATTAACAAAACAAAAAATGGTTTTAAGATATCTCAAGAAGATAAAATTTGCCAATTAATTAAAACGTTTAAAATGGAACTTTGTAAACCGGCAAAGACTCCAATGAGTCAGGAAGTTTGCCAAACTGATGATCAAAGTCCCAAATTTGATAAGTCCATATATCAATCTTTGATTGGCAGCTTATCATATATCAGCAATTGGTCAAGGCCTGATATAGCTTATAGTGTAAATCAGCTGGCACGTTTTAATTCAGATCCACATCAATGTCATTGGCAATCATTAAAGAGAATTTTAAGATATCTTAAAGGAACAATGAACCATGCATTGTATATAGAACCAAAGGGTGATTTGAGTCTTAGTGCCTATGCAGATGCAAGTTTTGCAACTGATATAAACACTAGAAAATCAACATCTGGGATGGCGATATTATTTGTTAAAACACTAATAGGGTGGAGGTCAATCAGACAACAGCATATCAGCTTGTCCACGATGGAAGCGGAATTTTCATGTCTGTCATTACTATGCACTGACTTGATTTTGTACAAACAGTTATTATTAGACATGGGTGTAACTGTAAAAGATTCCATTATTGTGTACGAGGATAACAAGGCAGCTATTAAGTTAGCTACTAGTATTGCTGTAAAAACTAGATCAAAGCATACTGATTTAAGATACTTAAATGTTAGAGAATCTGTAAAGAATAGGCTAATTAAATTGGAATACTGCATGACGGAAGAAAACATTGCAGACCAATTTACAAAAGCTCAAGGAGTAACTAAGTTTAAAGAGAGTTGTAACAAATATGATTTAAAGATGTAAATAGTTATATTTATATTATTATTTCCTAAAAGGGGAGAATGTTAGGGATAACATTGTTTTACCCTAACTGGTTTAGGTAAATAATAATATGTAATCATAGTTTGTAAGTTAAAGTGTCTGTAACTTTAACTTTGGGACAGTAATTAAGGGAGTGGTTGTGAAAGCACTTTAAAAGAAGCAAGACGGCAGCTTGCTCGCTCTCTGGCTTTGATGAAACCTGATTACTGCAAGGACACAACACTGCATTGCTCGAACGGGAGAGAAAACAAAGAACAGACTTGTAAGTGAATTGACATAGGGTATTCAACACGGACTTTGCTAACTGAATATCCCTGAATGGACTGACTAAATGATACATGACTATTGGACTGTTATTTTGACTATGCTATGACCTCATAATGGAATAAACTATATATTTGATAGCACAAGCGTATCTGTTATTTTTACTGTATGTTAATAAACATACAAGCTTAGCTCACTCATTTATCGGTGTGCCTATCTGACTAAGCTGCACATTCTGTTTAGCTTGTCTCCCTAACCCTGGTTGGGGAAACCAGGCTTAACATATGCCTTGTGATAATTTCTCAGGAAAAGCTAGCAACCGAATATCATGTTTACATTCAATGTTTCCCATCCCGCAAAACATAAAAATGAAGGTAATTTTGAAATCCGAGCTCTTCCTCAAAAGTTATGCAGTGTTGCTAAAATGAGTTATAACTTCCATTTTGAGATATGCCTTGTGATAACTTCGCAGGAAAAGCAAGTAACCGAATATCATGTTTATGTTCAATGTTTCCCATCCCGCAGAACATGAAAATGAACTTAATTTTGAAATCCGAGCTCTTCTTCAAAAGGTATGCATTGTTGCTAAACTGAGTTGTACCTTCCATTTTGACATATGCCTTGTGATAACTTCTCAGGAAAAGCTAGCAAGAGAATATCATGTTTATGTTCAATGTTTCCCATCCCGCAGAACATGAAAATGAACCTAATTTTGAAATCTGAGCTCTTCTTCAAAAGTAATGCATTGTTGGTAAACTGAGTTGTATCTTCCATTTTGAGCTATTCTTTGTGATAACTTCTCAGGAAAAGCTAGCAGCCGAATGTCATGTTTATGTTCAAAGTTTCCCATCCTGCAGAACATGAAAATGAACTTAATTTTGAAATCCGAGCTCTTCTTCAAAAGTTATGCATTGTTGCTAAACTTTGTACCTTCCATTTTGAGATATGCCTTGTGATAACTTCTCAGGAAAAGCTAGCATCCTAATATCATGTTTATGTTCAATGTTTCCCACCCGGTAGAAGCTGAAAATGAAAATAATTTTGAAATCCGAGCTCTCCTTCAAAAGTTGTGCATTGCTGCAAAATTGAGGTCAACCTCCATTTTGAGATGTGATAACTTCTCAGGAAAAGCTAGCAGCCGAATATCATGTTTACGTTCAATGTTTCCCATCCCGCAAAACATAAAAATGAAGGTAATTTTGAAATCCGAGCTCTTCTTCAAAACTTATGCATTGTTGCTAAATTGAGTTGGACCTTTCATTTTGAGATATGCCTTGTGATAACTTCTCAGGAAATGCTAGCAAGAGAATATCATGTTTATGTTCAATGTTTCCCATCCCGCAGAACATGAAAATGAACCTAATTTTGAAATCTGAGCTCTTCTTCAAAAGTAATGCATTGTTGGTAAACTGAGTTGTATCTTCCGTTTTGAGATATTCTTTGTGATAACTTCTCAGGAAAAGCTAGCAGCCGAATATCATGTTTATGTTCAATGTTTCCCATCCCGCAGAACATGAAAATGAACCTAATTTTGAAATCTGAGCTTTTCTTCAAAAGTTATGCATTGTTGGGTTTTTCCGGTTTCGCGTGGCTTCGGGACAGCAGGAATTCGCGACAGCTCGCGATTCCTGCTGTGCTAGCCGCCGAGGTACCCCCGATCCAGATGGGTCAGGGGGATATGGCTGCCCTGTAGGGACAGCTGAAGAGAGAGGGGAGTCGGACAGGGGGTTGGGGGTGTCGCAGACCCCCTCCCCCTCCGGAAAAACCCCTTTTTCCCAAGGCGGTGGAGCGGCGGTCAGCAATGGCCGCCACGAAGTAGCCAGCAACCGGGTAAGATTGCGCTGGAGGAAGTAAGGAGTGAAAGTGCTGTCTGAGCCGGGTCAAGTAACATCTTGCAAATTGGCTGGAACTGAGCTGTCTGAATTGCTGGAGGATACATTGTATCCCTAAGAAGATCGAAAGCGGCGGAGAAGCTGTTAAAGGGAACTTTTTTTCTTTTTCTTCACTCTCCCACCCCATGGAAACAGCAGATATGTTTGGATATACTGGACATTGAAAGTGAATTGTTTTGAGAGTTGAAGCTAAGGGACAAAAGGGTTTTTGGACATTGAAAAACTTAAGAAATTGGAAAACCCTTGTTGGAGGTATGGATTTCTGATTATTTAAAATTGATATTGCAAGTGGGAAGGGAGAGGAAAAAAAATTGGAGCAGAAGCTGAAAAAGGAGGAGATTGCCTAGAATCCCAAAGAAAGGTATATGGTAATTGGACCTCTTTGATTAAACATTAACCCCAGAAAGAGAAAGAGAAGAAGGAAGAAAAGTATTAATTTTTGGATTTTTTTTTTTTTTGAATTATTCTTGATTAAAAATATTTGTGGTTGTTTTGGGAAAAGTTTCTTTTTTCATGATGGCATCGCTTGTGGATGAACTAAAGACTGAATATCAAAAATATAAAAAAGAATATACTTTGGGCAGTTTGTTTCAATTCTTAGAAATGGCGTTATGTACTTATGAAAAGTTGACTACGCAGCAGAAGGACTGGGACAAAGAAGAAGAAGAAGCCATCTTTGATGAACAATGGGTTCTTTCCGGGGAGGAGGAGAAAAAGGATAAGAAAAAGGGGATTTTAAGAATTATAAAAACAACCAAAGAAGAGAAAAATGAGCGGAAAGGTGGAGGCAAGGTTAGGAAGCAAAGGAAAGGGAGTAAGAAAAGGGAGGAGGAAAGACAAAGGGATAAAAAGGGCAAGGAGAAGAATAAGCAAGAGAGAAAGAGGGGAGGAGAAGCCTCAATGAGGGGAAGCAAGATCTAAAGAAAAAAAGTTTATTCAGAGACAATGGGTGAATTTAATTTAGGATAAAAGAGAGATTCTGCAGGGTACATAAGATTGTGTTTTTTATATGTGTATTTAGAGTATAAAATTTATTGTGTAATTTTAGAATCTTTTAAACAGAACCCCAAGAAAAATTGTTATATGAAGTACTTTTAAGTTAGGGTAATGAGTTAAAGGTGTCACTCCAGTTAGTGTATAGGAGAATTATAGTAAAAGAAAAAAGATGAATGGATAGTTGGAAATAGAACAGACAAAGAATGTTATTGAAAATGGAAATAAGATTTGGAAGGATATATAAAGGTTTTGTTATTTTTTTTTTGTATATTGATAAAAGGCAATAACATTTTAATCAATAAGAAATAATTTGGATGAAAAGGAGAAGCTGGAATAAGATATGAAGTTAAATAGATAAAGTATTGGTTTGTTCTTTAATTATTATTATTTTTTAAGGAAAGAATTTATAAGCTGTTATGCCTTGATTGTTTATGCACTGTTTTTGTAAAACTGATAAAATTGGTTTATATATATATAAAAAAAGAAAATGATAATAAGATATGGAAGGATATATAAAGTGAATATGATTTTTGAATTTGTGTCTGTGTGAAGAGTTTCAACCCGGGATCAGGCAGCCTTCAGAAAAGATGTTTTAGTTTTGTTTGTTTTGTGTTTTGTATGTTTATGAAAGGCAATAAAATTTTAATAAGCAAGAAATATAATTTGGATAAAAGGAGAAGTTTGGATAAGATATGAAGTTAAATAGATAATGCAAATATTGATATTACAATTTGAAGTTATGTTCTATTGGCTTTCTTCTTTAATTATTATTATTATTATTTTTAGAAAAGATTCTTCAAGTTGTTATGCCTGGATTGTGTATTGTTTTTTTTTTGTAAAATTAATAAAATTTGTTTAAAAAGAAAAAGTTATGCATTGTTGGTAAACTGATTTGTACCTTCCATTTTGAAATGTTCTTTGTGATAACTTCACAGGAAAAGCTAGCAGCCGAATATCATGTTTATGTTCAATGTTTCCCATCCAGCAGAACATGAAAATGAACTTAATTTTGATATCTGAGCTCTTCTTCAAAACTTATACATTGTTGCTAAATTGAGTTGGACCTTTCATTTTGAGATATGCCTTGTGATAACTTCTCAGGAAAAGCTAGCAAGAGAATATCATGTTTATGTTCAATGTTTCCCATCCCGCAGAACATGAAAATGAACCTAATTTTGAAATCTGAGCTCTTCTTCAAAAGTAATGCATTGTTGGTAAACTGAGTTGTATCTTCCATTTTGAGCTATTCTTTGTGATAACTTCTCAGGAAAAGCTAGCAGCCGAATATCATGTTTATGTTCAAAGTTTCCCATCCTGCAGAACATGAAAATGAACTTAATTTTGAAATCCGAGCTCTTCTTCAAAAGTTATGCATTGTTGCTAAACTTTGTACCTTCCATTTTGAGATATGCCTTGTGATAACTTCTCAGGAAAAGCTAGCATCCTAATATCATGTTTATGTTCAATGTTTCCCACCCCGTAGAAGCTGAAAATGAAAATAATTTTGAAATCCGAGCTCTCCTTCAAAAGTTGTGCATTGCTGCAAAATTGAGGTCAACCTCCATTTTGAGATGTGATAACTTCTCAGGAAAAGCTAGCAGCCAAATATCATGTTTACGTTCAATGTTTCCCATCCCGCAGAACATGAAAATAAACTTAATTTTGAAATCCGAGCTCTTCTTCAAAAGTTATGCATTGTTGCTAAACTGAGTTGTACTTTCCATTTTGAGATATGCCTTGTGAGAACTTCTCAGGAAAAGCAAGGAACTGAATATCAGGTTTACGTTCAATGTTTCCCATCCCGCAGAACATGAAAATGAACTTAATTTTGAAATTTGAGCTCTTCTTCAAAACTTATGCATTGTTGCTAAATTGAGTTGGACCTTTCATTTTGAGATATGCCTTGTGATAACTTCTCAAGAAAAGCTAGCAAGCAAATATCATGTTTATGATCAATGTTTCCCATCCCACAGAACATGAAAATGAACCTAATTTTGAAATCCAAGCTCTTCTTCAAAACTTATCATTGTTGCTAAACTGAGTTCACCTTCCATTTTGAGATATGCCTTGTGATAATTCCTGAGCAAAAGATAGCAACCGAATATCATGTTTACGTTCAATGTTTCCCATCACGCAGAACATGAAAATGAACTTAATTTTGAAATCCAAGCTCTTCTTCAAAAGTTATGCATTGTTGCTAAACTGAGTTGTACTTTCCATTTTGAGATATGCCTTGTGAGAACTTCTCAGGAAAAGCTAGCAACCGAATATCATGTTTACGTTTAATCCCGCAGAACATGAAAATGAACTTAATTTTGAAATTCAAGCTCTTCTTCAAAACTTATCATTGTTGCTAAACTGGATTGTACCTTCCATTTTGAGATATGCCTTGTGATAACTTCTCAGGTAAAGCAAGGAACCGAACATCAGGTTTACGTTCAATGTTTCCCATCCCGCAGAACATGAAAATGAACCTAATTTTGAAATCTGAGCTCTTCTTCAAAAGTTATGCATTGTTGCTAAATTGAGTTGTACCTTCCATTTTGAGATATTCTTTGTGATAACTTCTCAGGAAAAGCTAGCAGCCGAATATCATGTTTACGTTCAATGTTTCCCATCCCGCAGAACATCAAAATGAACTTAATTTTGAAATCTGAGCTCTTCTTCAAAAGTTATGCATTGTTGCTGAACCGTTGTACCTTTAATTTTGAGATATGCCTTGTGATAACTTTTCAGGAAAAGCTAACAACCGAATATCATGTTTCCGTTCAATGTTTCCCATCCCGCAGAATATGAAAATGAACTTAATTTTTAAATCTGACCTCTTCTTCAAAAGTTATGCATTGTTGCTAAACTTTGTGCCTTCCATTTTGAGATATGCCTTGTGATAATTTCTCAGGAAAAGCTAGCATCCTAATATCCTGTTTACATTCAATGTTTCCCATCTCGCAAAACATAAAAATGAAGGTAATTTTGAAATCCGAGCTCTTCCTCAAAAGTTATGCAGTGTTGCTGAACTGAGTTATAACTTCCATTTTGAGATATGCCTTGTGATAACTTCGCAGGAAAAGCAAGCAACCGAATATCGTTTTTATGTTCAATGTTTCCCATCCCGCAGAACATGAAAATGAACTTAATTTTGAAATGAAAATGAAAATAATTTTGAAATTTTGAAATTTGAAAAATTAATTTTGAAAACTTCTCAGGAGAAGCTTGTATCTGAATATCATGTGGAGGTTCAATGTTTACCACCCTGCAGAACCTGAAAATGAGCGTAATTTTGAAATCCAAACTCTCCTTCAAAAGTTATGCATTGCTGCTAAATTGAATTCGACCTCTATTTTGAGATGTGATAACTTCTCAGGAAAAACTTGCATCCAAATATCATGTGGAGGTGCAATATTTCCCACCCCACAGGTACTGAAAATGAAAATAATTTTGAAATCTGAGCTCTCCTTCAAAAGTTATGTATTGCTGCTAAATTGAGTTTGACCTCCATTTTGAGATGTGATAACTTCTCAGGGAAAGCTTGCGTCCGAATATCATGTGGAGGTTCAATTTTTCCCACCCTGCAGAACCTGAAAATGAGCGTAATTTCAAAATCCGAGCTCTCCTTCAAAAGTTATGCATTGCTGCTAAATGGAGTGACCTCCATTTTGAGATGTTATAACTTCTCAGGAAAATCTTGCATCTGAATATCATGTGGAGGTTCAATGTTTCCCCCCCCCCCCGCAGAACCTGAAAATGAGCGTAATTTTGCAATGCGAGGTCTCCTTCAAAAGTTATGCACTGCTGCTAAATTGAGTTCAACCTCCATTTTGAGATGTGATAACTTCTCAGGGAAAGCTTGCATCCAAATATCATGTGGATGTTCAATGTTTCCTATCCTGCAGAACCTGAAAATGAGCTTAATTTTGAAATCGCAGCTCTCCTTCAAAAGTTATGCATTGCTGCTAAATTGAGCGACCTCCATTTTGAGATGTGATAATCTCAGGAATAGCTTGCATCTGAATATAATGTGGAGGTTCAATGTTTCCCACCCCGCAGATCCTGAAAATGAACGTAATTTTGAAACCTGAGCTCTCCTTTAAAATTATGAATTGCTGCTAAATTGAGCGACCACCATTTTGAGATGTGATAACCTCAGGAAAAGCTTGCATCTGAATATCATGTGGAGGTTCAATGTTTCCTACCCCACAGAACCTGAACATGAGTGTAATTTTTTAATCTGAGCTCTGTTTCAAAAGTTGTGCATTGCTGCTAAATTGAATTCGACCTCCATTTTGAGATGTGATAACTTCTCAGGAAAATCTTGCATCCAAATATCATGTGGAGGTTCAATATTTCCCACCCCACAGGTGCTGAAAATGAAAATAATTTTGAAATCTGAGCTCTCCTTCAAAAGTTATGCATTGCTGCTAAATTGAGTTCAACCTCCATTTTGAGATGTGATAACTTCTCAGGGAAAGCTTGCGTCCGAATATCATGTGGAGGTTCAATGTTTCCCACCCTGCAGAACCTGAAAATGAGCTTAATTTTGAAATCCCAGCTCTCCTTCAAAAGTTAGGCATTGCTGCTAAATTGAATTCGACCACCATTTTGAGATGTGATAACCTCAGGAAAAGCTTGCATCCGAATATCATGTGGAGGTTCAATGTTTCCTACCCCACAGAACCTGAAAATGAGCTTAATTTTCAAATCCCAGCTCTCCTTCAACAGTTATGCACTGCTGCTAAATTGAGCGACCTCCATTTTGAGATGTGATAACTTCTCAGGAAAAGCTTGCATCCGAATATCATGTGGAGGTTCAATGTTTCCCACCCCACAGATGCTGAAAATGAAAATAATTTTGAAATGCGAGCTCCTTCAAAAAGTTATGTAGTGCTAATCTTTACACTAACCTTCAACCTTTCGCTAACCCTAACCCTCACCCTCACCCTAACCGTAACCCTAAACCTTACCCTAACCCTAACCTTTATCGTAACCCTCGCCGTAACTCTAACCCGAACCCTAACCTTAACCCTAATCCTAACCTTAACCTTAACCCGAACTCTAAACCTAACCCTAACTCCTAACCGCTAACTCAAAACCCCAAACCCTCACCCTCACCCTGAACCTCACCCTCACCCTCTCCCTAAACCTCACCCTAACCCTAACCGTAACCCTAACCCCTTACCCTAACCCTTACCCATTCCCTAAGCCTAAACCTATACCTAAGCCTAACCGTTACCCTAACCGTAACCCTAAGCCCTAATCCTAAGCCCTAACCGTAACTGTAACCCTAAACCATTCCCTAACCCTTACCCTAACCCTTACGCTAACCCTAACCCTAAACCTTACGCTAACCTTAACCCTAACCTTTATCATAACCCTAACCCTAACTGTAACTCTAACCCTAAACCCTAACTCCTAAGCCTGACCCTAACCCTAACTCCTATCCCCTAACCCTAACCCTAACCCAAACCCTATCTCTACAAAAGTTATGTATTCCCTAGACCTAACCCTAACCCTAATCCTAAATTGAATTCTACCTTCCATTTTGAAATCTGCCTTGGGATAACTCCACAGGAAAAGCTCGCACATGAAAATCATGTGTATTTGCAATGTTTTCCACCCCATAGGACATGAAAATGAACTTAATTTTGAAATCTGAGCTCTGCTTCAAATGTTATGTATTCCCTAACCCTAACCCTATCCCTAACCTAACCCTATCCCTAAACCCTAACCCCTAACCTTTAACCCCTAACCCTAACCCTAACCCCCAACTCCCAAACCCTAACCCTCACACTAACCCTAACCCTAACTCTAACTGTTGAGGAAATTCCCCTTAGGAGAATGAGCGCATACAGGGAGACGTATAGAGAGTAGTGTTGGAATAATACACACAGAGCACACAGATACACTGTACAGTAAATGTAGGTTTTTACTCCCAGAAAGGTTTAAGCAAAGTCCAAAATAAGCAATCCAAAGTCATTCACAAGTTAAATCAGTCAATTTTCATCCAGGGTTAATTCAGTAACAAATTCCAGTGTCAAAAACAGTTCAGTATCAGACTTACATTAAATCAATAAATATCCGTCAATTAGAAGAAATGGAGCAACAGCAATACTTTCCAACAGAAGGAAACAGAGATAGAGTCACACTCTTTTCTGAGATTAAGACTAAACAACCCAGGTTTCTGGCTCCATCTTATGGCCATTTGAGAAACCATACCCAATTGCATGCTCTTGCAGTCTCTTAAAGACATAGTACTAAAATGTTTACCCTGGTTTATATATTTCTAACCCAAATACCTGTTAGGTGACTTATATTCCTAACTCTCTCCACTTTTGGGTAAGATAATATATACAACCTTACATTCTAAGTCCATAATCTTCACAGCACACCTTATGCTTTATGGAGCCTTGGGCTTTTGTAAAATGATCTGCTATATTGTTTTCTGACATACAGTATAGAATATATCATCTTACTTTCCACACATTGTCTCACATTTAAATATCTTAAATCTGTGTGTTTCGTTCTTGTTTTAACAGCAATATTTGAAGCCATCTATGTTGCTGATTGGTTATCTTTGTAAACAACAATAGGATCTTTTACATCAATTCCCATATCGATCAATAATTGTTTATACAAAATTAAATCTGTACATAGTAAAGACAACATGAGAATTCAGTCTCCATTGTTGACAAGCTTAGATGTTTCTGTCTGATAGATCTCCATCCAATCAATGCTTTTCCCAATAATACAGCAGTACCTGATGTAGATTTTTGTGTATTTATGTCTGCAGCAAAACTTGCATCAGCATATGCAGTTAAATTCAGTTCATCTTTTGGCTCCAGATACAATGCATAATGCATTGTTTGTTTCAGACATCTTAACATGCTTGCCAATGCCTTTCAGTTGGCTCAGTGTTCAATCTTGCTAATTGATTAACACTGTATGCAATATCTGGCCTTGACCAATTACTGAGATAAGATAAACTACCACTCAAGGACTAATAAATATTCTTATCAAAAATAGAACTTTGTACATCAGTATGGCTAAACTCCTGGCTCATTGGTGTTTTAGCCGGCTTACAAAGTTCCATTTTAAAACTATGGTTAATTTTATCTGCCTGTGAGATTTTGTATCCTCCCCTAGTTCTATCTATTAAATTTAAACCAAGATATTGTTTGAGTTCTCCTAATTGTTTTATCTTAAATTTCTTTTCCAATAGTGAAATTATCTCAGTAGCTTCTTGTTCAGTTTTGGTGATGAATGCTATGTCATCAGTAAATAATAGCAATAATGAAATTATACCATTAGTTTCTCTTTTAAACAATCATGGATCAGCCATGCCAGCTACAAAACCTATCTTAGTTAATTCTTTAACTGTACATTGGTTCCACTCATATCCTGATTGCTTCAAACCGTAAAGACTCTTTTTCAATTTCCAGCAATCAGTTGTATTATCATCTTTGATACCTAAAGGTTTCTTTAAATATATAGTGTGTTGCAACGGTGCATTCAGATATGCTGTCTCTACATCCAAATGATTTACAATATATTTCTCTTTAGCTGCTCACACTAATGCTGCCCTTAACATCCATTTAACATACCCACTTCCTGCTGTCCAAAAACATTTGGAGTTGCCATTGTTGTTAGCTAAGAATATTTGATCATTGGCCCAAATTCATGTCTAACCTTATGATTTTTCCAGAGAGAAAGAACTGAGGAAGAACTGTAGGTGACTGATCTACAGAGACCAGCTGGTGCCACTTAATTGTGCAGAGTCCAAAAGAAACACGAGGGCAGATCCTTTGATGGGAAGGGAGGGATCTCCTCCTCCTTAGACTCTTTCCACCCATTGAACACTGAAAGGGCTTCTCCTCTTGGCTGTTGGGCTGCTTTTCCTCCAGCCTCTGAGGTCCTTTTTGAGTTGGTGACTCTCCTCCCAGGTCACACCCAGTTCCTTGCAGTGACATCAGATTTGGCTCTGAATAATTCTCCCTGATAAAAATAAAGAAAAGCCCATTAAAATAAAGAACGAGAGTTCCGTCTATGTCAATGGTGTATTTGTGGCCCTGGGTTCCTGCACTGGGGAAGAGGGTTGAACTAGATGATCACGAAGGTCTCCTCTCACAGCTTCAATTCTGTGATTCTTGGCTTATGACCATTCATTTAGCATTCATGACCAGGCTGAGAAACACCACTTAGAAGCAGGTGGTTACAGGGTCCCTGCAGTCACACTATCGCTATCCATGCGCTTGGCCACTGGCTGCCATTGAGGATGGTTGCAGGGTCCCAGGGTTACGTGCTGGCTATTTACAACCTTCTCAGGGGCTTCCAACAGGCAAAGTCGATGGGGAAGCCAAGGGGGAAGGTTGCAAGTCATGGTCAGGTGAGGTCTCACTGTATGACAAACTTCTCTGTCCCAATTGGGGTTGAAAGTCAAGGACTTCCTGTACTGGGTGTCCTTCTAACAGGAGAAATCAGTTTCTGGGGCTCCCCAGAATATCATTAATTCCTACTGAAACTGCTACGGTTGGTCAATGACTTTGTCAGGCAGTGAGACCCCCAGATTCAAACCTCCCTCCCTCAAAACCCACCCTGGACATGGCCCCCTGGTTCCCCAGAGAAGCTGGAGGGAGATTGGGGTCCAGGGAAAGCAGGAGGGAGTGGGCGTTAGTCCTTACCTGACACGCCATTTCTCTTGAGCCGTGAGGATCATCCAGAGTGGGGGAGGTGCTTCAGTCTGTGTCATTGAAGGCTGAGCTTAATTACTGAGGAACACTCTGCCCTTCATCACGTGGTTCCCTTGCATTCCCCAGTTTATGTGAAGTCGAGAGTGAAGAGAAGATCGTGCTCTCATCTTACTATGCTAAAAGGTTCATTGGCCGAAACAAGACCCCACCAGACGGTGAAATAATAAGGGTGGGGCTGGATGATCCTCACGGCTCAAGAGAAATGGTGTGTCAGGTAAGGACCAACGCCCATTCTCCTTAGAGCCGTTTGGATCATCCAGAGAGTGGGACATACCAAAGCTTGGCTGTCCTACGGGAGGGACTCCGTCTGGTTCGGTAATCTCTGCGGTTCCTTGAGAACTCGCTGGAGGATTCGTCTACCAAACGAAGCCTCTGCCGAGGCAAATATGTCGATTTTATAATGTCTAATGAAGGGAGATGGGGAGGCCCAGGTAGCCGCCCAACAAATATCAGCAATTGGAGCCTGGGTGGCCCAAGCTGCCGAGATGGCTGCACTTCTGGTGGAGTGTGCTGTTATTCCGCTGGGTACCGGCAGAGCCTGGGACAAATAAGCTTTGGAAATGGTAGCTCTAATCCATCGGCCGATGGTTGAAGGGGACACTTTGTGGCCTAATGATTTGGGTTGGAAGGAAAGGAATAGGGATTCGGACCTCCTGAAGGGCTGGGTACGCTTAATGTAAATGCGGAGGGCTTGTCTCACGTCCAGGGTGTGCCAAAGCTTCTCCCTTTCCCGCGAGGGATTGGGGCAGAAATTCAGAAGTGTGAGTTCCTGTGCCCTGTGGAAGGCTGAGTTGACCTTGGGCAAGAAAGTAGGGTCCGGCCAGAGAACCACCTGGTCGGCATGGAAGATGCAAAGGTCTTTCCTCACCGACAAGGCTGCTATCTCCGATATTCGGTGAGCCGAAGTGATGGCCACCAGAAACATGACTTTGAATGTTAGAAACTGGAGTGTGGATTCCCTGAGAGGCTCAAAGGGATGTTTAGTAAGGGACACAAGGACCTTATTGAGGTCCCAGATAGGGTATCGGTGAATTGTTGGGGGACACAGGTTAGTGGCTCCTCTGAGGAATGCCCTAATGCGAGGGTGAAGGGAACCCAGATTGTCACCAGCAATGACAGTTGAGAGGGCTGCGACCTGATGCCTCAGGGTGTTCGGGGAAAGTCCTTTCCTCAGACCTTCTTGGAGGAATTCCCAAATTTGAGCGATGGAGGGTGAAAGCAGGTTGACCTGGAAACTATGGCACCACTTGCAAAAACTATTCCAAGTGGCATTGTATATTCGTATAAACTATTCAATGGCATTGAGGGCCGCCTGGTGGCTAAAATGGTATCAATAACCTGGTCAGAAAACTGCTCCTTTCTTAGATGTTCCCGCTCAACCTCCAAATGGCTAACTGGAGCCACTGAGGATCTGAGTGTTGGAGGGGCCTCTGAGAAAGGGATATCCTGTTCGAGGGGATTTTCCAGGGAGGGGCCACTGACAAGTTGCGGAGGTCCGCAAGCCATGGGCATCTGGGCCAGTAGGGGGTCACTAGAATCAGCTCTGCTTTCTCGGAGATGAGCTTCTGGATGACTATGGGGACTAGGGCTAATGGAGGGAATGCATATAGAAGCCCTGTGGGCCAGGGGCAATGGAGGGCGTTGTAATTCTCGGCCCCATGGGAGGGGTACCTCGAGAAAAACCGGGGGAGTTGTGTGTTGAGGGGGGATGAGAAGATGTCCACTGACTGGAGACCGAACATTGTGGTCGCCTCCCTGAACAGTGACGGGTGGATGCACCACTCGGACTGGTCCACCGTGGTCCTGCTTAGCCAGTCCGCTTGGGTGTTTGAGTCCCCTGAGATGTGTTCGGCTTTGAGGGAGAGGAGATTGCACTCTGCCCAACGGTAGAGGCACTCGGCCTCTCTCATCGTATGGACTGGGTGCCCCCTTGTCGGTTTATGTGAGCCTTGGCGGTGACGTTGTCTGTGAGTATAAGGACATGCCGCCCGCGTACCTGAGGGAGGAAGTTGCGCAGGGCCACGTGGATGGCGTGGAGTTCCAACCAGTTTATACTGCATGCTCGTTCTACCTGTGACCATCTGCCCTGTGTTGAGAGTGAGTGGATGTGAGCGCCCCATCCGGACAGGCTGGCGTCTATGGTGAGGGTGAGGTGTTGAGGCTCCTTGAAGCAATGTCCCTTGTTGATGGCGGAACTGGTCCACCAGAGGAGGGACGTGAGGACCCTTGAAGGCACCTTGACCGTGGCCTTGGAATTACTTCTGCCGATCCTTTGGAACGGGAGCAGGAACCACTGTAGGGATCTGGTGTGTCCTCCTCCTACATCATGGCCCTGGAGATGCTCCCAGGTCCTTCCTGCCCCCTTTGCTCTGAGATCTCTTCCTGGGGATCCTGAGGAGCCTCCGATCTCTGCTGACCACCATGGGATTGAATGGGAAAGGATCCCCCAAGGAGAGAGATCCCTGCATTGGCCATGATGGCAGATCGGAGGGGGCAGGAGACCCCCGTTCTGGACAGGGAAGAGGGACAGCTGGATTCTGCCTGCCCAGAATCCCCTGACCATTGGCCCAGGGAACAATGGAGATACATGAGACCATTTTACCTAGTAATTTAGACAATTCTAAAAGTGTTACCTTTCTTGATCGTCTGATATGTTTAACAGTTTCCTGGATGCTAAGGAATCTTTCTGAGGAAAAGAAAACCTTTCCTTAAACTGAGTCAATGATGGACCCCAAGTGGGTGATCCGTGTAGATGGCAACAGTTGGCTCTTTTGCCAGTTTACTAGAAATCCCTGTTCTTGGAGGGCAGAGAGAGTAGCTCTGATATCCTTCTCTGCTTGGAGTCTGGAGTGAGACAGGATGAGAATGTCATCCAGGTAACAGTGGAGACGAACCGGGAGGTTCCTGAGATGGGCCGCCAGAGCCGCGAGGACTTAGTGAAGGTTCTAGGGGCAGAGGCCAACCCAAAGGGAAGGGCCACATATTGGAAGTGGCGGTGGTTGTAGCAGAACCTGAGGAATTTGGAATGGGAGGGCCGGATTGGGATGTGAAGATACGCCTCTGAAAGGTCTATAGAGGATAGCCAGTCCCCCTGCCTGATGCCTAGTAGAATGGACTGTAGGGTGTGCATCCTGAACCTGCAGTAGATCAGGTAATGGTTAAGGTGTTTCAGGTCTAGAATAGCCCTCCATCCACCTGAGGATTTGGGGACCACGTGTGGCTTGAAGAGACCCACAAAGGTGGGTTGATCGGGAGTGAGGCCCTTGTCCTCGGACATGTCCCCTTCCATAGGGTCTATCTCCGATAGGGGCTCCCTGTGGTGTGTAGACCCCCATTCAAATTCCTCCTCCTCCCTGAACCGATCCAGGTCCTCTATGGCCTCCTCCAGTTCCCCTTCTGGGAGAGGGCTGTCCCCCTGTAATGGTACCTGACCATGAGGAGGGTCCGATCTAGGCGAAGACCTGACTGATGGCGAATCGTGTTTGGGCACCATCGAGGGGGGACCAGACCTGGACATCTGTTGGAGGCCCTCTGCAATCCCCTGGCAGATAGCCCGTTCCATCCATGCCTGCATGTATGCAGGGATCTCGACTGTGGCGGCCTCCTCCTGGCGCAGACCAGCGGCCGTGGGCGTGAATGTAGCTTCGGGTGTCCGTCTGGTCATTGGTCCAGGGACCTGGTGTCCCTGGGATGAGCTGCACCTGGAGAGGGAAGAGCAATCTGGGAGGGAGGGTGTCTGGAGGTAGAAGGAATGGAGGGTGGGGGGGCTGGAGGCCCTGGTTGTGCCTCTCTAGATCGCCGATCAAATTCTTTCTCCAGTGCCTTATGACGTCTTAGGGCGTCTCTCTGAGAAGACTTGGAAGTTTCCTTAGAGGCTTCCTTAGCCTGTCTGCGCAGGTGGTAGGACTTAGATCTGGCCTTCAAAGAAGGGCCTTTAGCGGAATTGTCATCTGCCATTATAGAAGAAGGACTGTAATAATAATAATCAAAAGGCCAACCGCTCACCAAGTATTCGACCTACAACAAAGGCCAGGTGTCCTTTCAGCTGGCCCGCGCCCCCCTTTTGGAATTTAGATGTATACAATCTATAATATTATATTGTTATAGTTATTAATATATATGTACGTATGAGTTAAATATGTATAATCCAATTAGTATTGCTAATATGTTATAGTCATATATCGGTAAGATATATATATATATATAATATTTATTTATTTATTTATTGATATTATTTATTATTATTATTATTATTATTATTATTATTATTATTATTTGACAAATATTTAATTCGAGGACTGGTTCGGTGCTCCCAGGAGGGAGTGGCCCCAGAAGTTTCTGTTAATTAACTCCAATTCACCAAATGAACGCCTGAGGCTGGAATGAGGCCTCTGGCAGCTGGAGCTCCCAGGCAACAACCGGGAGGGATAGGCTGCAATTCCCTGCCCTGAGCGTGCTGCGGAAAGCCAACAAGTTTACCAATTATAATTAATGCACAATAGCTCTCACAGGCTGGAAGGACTGTGACTAGAGCTAGCCCCTTCACAGCCCAATGAGGCCTTTAAAATGGTGCCCGACACACAGTGGTACCCAAAATGGCGGACACCCACGAACCCTTATCAACGGGCCGCTCAGAGCAAGCTAAGCCTCTCTGGCACGTCTAGAGGCCGAGAGAGGAAGCCAAGCAAATTCCGCCCTTTCCTGGGGCGATCGGCGTTCACAGTGGGGGGGGGGGGACAGCAGCTAGAATCTCAGCACAATCGAATGAAATCGCTACGAGTGCGGCGTGGAGAAGCAGCAGGAAAGAGGACCGAATTGGGGGGGAGGGAAAGTTGCCCGCTCTTATCCCCCCTGGGGGCGAAGAACGTGCTACAGCAACGATCCCAAATGCACAGAGGCTAAGGAAGAACGAGGCAATAAAAGGCAAACCTGAAATATTAAGGAGTTCTTGAATTGGCCAAGGAGTGGAAATACACAGCCTAATCTCACAAAGGCTGAGCATAAACTGAGGAACGCAAGGGAGCCATGTGATGAAGGGTGGAGCGTTCCTCAGCAATTAAGCTCAGCCTTTAATGATGCAGACTGAAGCACCTCCCCCACTCTCTGGATGATCCTCACAGCTCTAAGGAGAATTGCAAGGATTTCCTCTTCCTGCCTGAACCGGGTTGGAATGAGCACCTGATCTGCATAATGACCTCCATCAAAACGGTCACAAATTGGATCTGCTTTGACCTGATCACTGCACTGACTGAGGGCAGAGATCCCAGTTCCAACAATCCAGGGCTGCCTGGGAATAGAATGGAGGGGGGGGGGTTGCCCTGAATTCTGAACTGGGCAGTAATTGTCCCCTGGGCTTCTCAGCCCTTTGGCTGCCCAATGCAGGTCAGCTGGGGAAGGTCTCCTCCCTCTGGGCCTCCAGGGCTGCATCTTCCCCCCCAAACATTACAGGGTTTTACTGAGACGGGACCTGGACGCAGGGAGAAATCTCATAATCAAAGTGAGACAGAAAACCTAAAGCCTCTGGGATTTTTAGGCAGGAATGTAATTGCATGTCATTCATTTCATGGGTTTCAAGGAATCTAAAATGTCCCTGATATTCCATAGTTTCAGGTGATATATACACAAAGCTCTCTGCAGAGGGAAGATTTTATGAGTCACTTGAATCTGAATAGAGCTGGAAGGGACCCTGGAGGTCTTCTAGTCCAACCAACCCACTGCTCAAGCAGGAAATCCTATACCATTTCAGACAGGTGCCTTTCCTTCAAATCTCCCAATGAATTAAAAATTAGAATTTCACAAAACAAATAATAAATTAGAAGTGGAAAATTAGAAAAATCCCCCTTTTCCAGTCCATCTGAGAGTGTCCGAAGGAGTCCTAAAGGAGGCTTTCCCTGACCTGGCCAGAGCAATGGGGAAAGTGAAGCACAGAGACAGTGAAGCTGGGAAACCCTCTCTGGGGTCCAAGAGGACATCTAGACCTTCCCCATTTCCCACCAGCTGCAGAGGGAGAGAAGCAGCAGCTCTTCTGGTCTCCTCTTCCTCCTCCTCCATCATGGCCCTGGAGATGCTCCCAGGTCCTTCCTGCCCCCTTTGCTCTGGGATCTCTTCCTGGGGATCCTGAGGAGCCTCCGATCTCTCCTGACCACCATGGGATTGAATGGGAAAGGATCCCCCAAGGAGAGAGATCCCTGCATTGGCCATGATGGCAGATCGGAGGGGGCAGGAGACCCCCGTTCTGGACAGGGAAGAGGGACGGCTGGATTCTGCCTGCCCAGAATCCCCCGTCCAAGTGGATCAGCCCAAAGAAGCAGCAAAAGTTGCAGCTAATAAAAAACAAACTCCATTGCCATGTTTTCAGGCCTCCATCTTGACTTTAGAATAGAATATAAAAATAAAATAGAACAAATCAAATATAGAAAAGTGTTATGTCTCACCTGTATCTATAGGTGAGAATCCAAAGTTCCAGAGTTCAAATATTCAAGCAAAACAAAACCAGACCCAAAAGAGTTAACTGCTCTGTTTTCACAGTTCTTGGCAGTCTTCCTGGAATCTGTCCGGCAAGTCTGAATTGTCCATAAATCATGATGGCCACTTCAATCGTATTCTTCCGAATCCAAAAAGCACCACTAAAAATCCACTTTGCTTCGAGTAGGGTAGAGGCGTTAACATGCTCTTTATATGTCCCCTGAAGGGGCGTGTTAGTCTCTGTCAGCCTCAAGATATCTTCCATAATATATATATTCTGCATCCTAACTATTGCATCTTCTCTGCTGCTATGCCAATCTATTTCTTTCGGCTGTCATTAACAACAGAGGGAGGGGGGAATTTGGAGGGGAAGAAAGCTGGAGGTGTTTTGCATTCCTTTGCTGTGGGTAGCAAGGGGAGGGGGATTCTGTCTTTAACTTTCCATTTCTTGGCTAGCTTCTGTCCCCTTTGCGCAACTGCGAATTTTTATCAAAATATGTCAAGGTCAACGGACAGAAGCCTCATCACCACCTGGAGATGGCCACATGATCATATTCAGAACTTTTAGTTGGAAGAGTCATTTGGACTTTGGGGGGTGGGAGCATTTCCATTCCTTTGTATATGTGATCTGCGTGCCAATTTCTCAGATTCGGAATTAAATCTGTAGCTTTCACTTTATTTTCCAGTAAAAGGATAATTTTGCTCTAACCCATGGAGTCTGAGCATTTCTTTCTTGGATTTTGAAGGGAGCACAGACTGACAGTCTCTTTAATTAATCCTTGGCTGGACGTCTCTTTTCTAATTGAGCTTGACGTCTCAATCTTCTAGTCCTAGCATCAAGCCAGCATCCGGAAGTTTCATCATCGCTTGAAGCCTCTGGCACACTTTCCTGATTAACAGTTAACACCTACGGTACAATCAGGGAGGGAGTTCCAGAAGAGGAAGATGCCTCTGAAACTTCTAATAAATTAGGCTCATCTCTCAGATTCAACTCCTCCTCCTCCCCCAGACTCCTCTCAATGTCACTCAGTAATGCAGGCTCGAATCTCAATGCCAGATCTTCCTCGTCACTCGAACCTACATCTGCTGACTGACCTGGTTCAAACCCTGGAGGCACAACAGAAAAGAATAGAATAGAATATAGAAATAAAATAGAACAAATAGAATATAAAAAAGAATCGTATATAGAATAGAATATACACATAAAATAGAACAGAATAGAATGTTTAATAGAATAGAAAATAGAATAGAATAGAATAGACTTGTCACTTTAAATGTAAACTGATTGGTATAGATTAAAATGAAATTTCATTGCACACAGCTGTTGAATCAATGTGGTGCCTTCTATCCCGATTCTCAGCCACTGTGGCCCTCCTGCAACCTCAGTCGAGCAATGACTGGAGGAATCCAAGAACTGAAGGGGGATTTGGCTTTGAGGGGCCAGTGTGACCTTCCTGACCTTCCTCCCCCCTCCCCCTGGAGGTTCCCCCCACTGCTCTCCTGCCCCCCCGAGCGCTTCTCCCCCCGGGGAGATCCAGGGTGCCCCGACCATCCCTGCTGCCCCCCCCAGCCCCCCCCCCCGTTCCTTTGGAAATAAATCTTTTTTTTCTCCTTTCAGTGTTTGGCTTCGTTCAGTCAGAGCCTCCGATTTCCTGGTTTCCCTAAAAATGGTCTCCCTGATTTTGCCTTTGATATTTGTTTCTCTTGTCTTCTTTCAGGTTATCGGGGTCTTTGTGCAACCATGGTGGTTCCTTCTGTGATTCTCCTTCTTTCCCTATTCTTTTCCTTATTCTTTTTCCTATTCTTTTCCTCCTCCCTTCCTCACCTATTGACTTCATTTCCTTCCCATCTTCCTCTTCTGCTTCTTCCTTTTCCTTTCCTCCTCCTATTTTTTCTTTTCCTTTCCTTTCCTATCCTTCCCTTTCCTTTTCTTATTCCTTTCCTCCCTTCATCTATTGACTTCAGTTCCTTCCCATCTTCCTTTTCTTCTTCCTTTGCCTTTCCTCCTCCTATTTATTTCCTTTCCTTCCGTTCTAATCCTGCCTTTAAAAGAAAAGCTCCATGGGTGGCTTCGAACTATCCTCAGGGGAGTCTCAGTTCCCATGGAAAGACAAGGGGGAGAGACCCATCCACCTCCTTTGTGGGTCTCTCTGACCCTCCCCCCGATTTCTTCCCCTCTGCTGGAACTCAGGGGACCCTGAGCGGGTTTCCCTCCTGCTTCTGTCCAGACCGTTCCAGGCATCCTGGCTGGGCCTGTCGGTCAGCAGAGGAGCCACTTTCCCTCTGGGGCCACTTGGGGCCAGAGGGCCCCAAGTGGCCCCCCTCCCATCAGACTTGGGGAAGAAGGGAGGGGCAGGAAAGATGGGGCTGCAGAGAGAAAAGTCTGAGGAACTGGGTGGTGGGGCTCATGGGGGGGGGTGATTCTTCCTACTGAGATGAGGTGGGCCCTGTTCTGTCTTTAAATTGCTGACTGAATATAAAGACAGTCAGGCAAACTATAAAGGCTTCCATACAAAGTTTATTTATTGAATCACAAGGAATTCTTAAGGTATAACTCACAGTTATGTCGAGATTCATCTAATGTCTAAATCTTTGCATAGCTGACTTCATAGTGTGAAAGTATAGTGATCTTCATCCCATAATGATGGAGCAAAGGGTGAGACTCCAACATGATGCTGGGGTCCAAGCAAGAGCAAAGGCAACTCCCCCAACCCAACCAAGGGTCAATTCAGTGACCAAATAGGATTGCAGATGTGACCACATGACATGAACTACATTTCCCATGATGCATTAACCACATTTACCATGAGACATTTCCTTAAGGGGACAGCTCCCAATTCTCAATTAACTATACACTGGTCTGGACAGCACAGTCCAGTTGTTTCATGGTGTGGAGACAGTAACTTGGTTCTAAACACCAATAATACCAAGGAGCTTCTAGCGGACTATAGAAGGAACAGATCAGACTTCCAGCCCTTGCTTATCAATGGAGACCGAGGGGACCTTCAAGGAAGGCAGCAAAAAGATGCAGCGACACTGCGGGTGGTACTCGACCAACAACAGTTCATTGAGCGACAGTTCAAAGTTACATCATCACTGAAAAAAGTGACTTATGACCGTTTTCCACACTTACGAATGTGGCAGAATCCCCATGGTCAAGTGATCAAAGTTGAGATGCTGGGCAACTGGTTCTTCTTTATGATGGTCGCAGTGTCACGGAATCAAGTGATCCCCTTATGCGATCTTCTGGGAAGCAAAGTCAGTGGGGAAGCCAGGTTCACTGAACAACTCTCTCACTAGCTCAACAATTGTCGTGATTCACTTAACAACTCTTGCAAGAAAGGTCGCAAAATGGGGCAAAATTCACCTAACGACTGTCTCCCTTAGCAACAGAAATCCTGGAGTCAGTTATGGTCTCCCTGCTATGGGAAATCTGGTGAGATCCAGCGGAGGGGCCTGGAGTCTGGGGGAGGCGAAAGCAAACAGAAAAGAGGGAAAGAAAAAGAGAAAAAGTCACTTTCTTGACTCATCACAACGTTCCCACAAACCTCACACAGAGTAGAATGAATGGTGGGTGTGGGTAGGGGCAGTATTCGCACTCATCACCAGAAGAAATCCAGCTTTTGAAAGGGAGAAACTGACAGTCTCTGTTTCTGAAAAACTCTGCAGGATTTTCAACTGGACAGTTTGTTCTGGGCACGTACACACACACACACACACACACACTTTATATGGGGAAATGAGCCCCCCCTCTCTCTGCCTTCACGAACCCACAGCCACACCTCCCTGGTTGGGCCTGCAGGAACTTTTCTCCCCAGATTTCCTCCTCTGCGCTTCGCTCAGCTGGGAGAAGGAAACGATTTGTGGGAGGCAGGTGGATTAAAAAACTCCTACCTTCTTCTCTTCCTGACAGGTGTGATGATGCCAGGAGGCTCTTTGTCCACTTCTCACCTGCCTGGATGGCTTCTGATCAGAGCCTGGCAAGAGAGGAAGCCAATGAATTCACCTCAAGGAAGCAGAAGTGGGGGGCCTGGGGCCCCTCCACTCCCTGGGCCCCAGAGGGTCCCCCTCTTCCTTTGGCAAAGCTTCCTCCCCCAACCAGAGAGACCCCCTCCAGCCGCCATGAAGTCTGGGGTCGCTCCAGCCCCTCCAGGCTGCCTGCCTGCCTGCCTGCCGCTCCCCCCCCCCCGCCAAAGTGGCTGACACCACCAGAGCAACTGGACTCTTCTATTTTAAACTCGTACAGTAAATTTATTCACATAAGAAGAAAAACTGGCAGGAATTTTTGAATAATTATGATAAATTAGCCAAAAGGGAAAAAAATTGATTCTTGCAACCTGAAAATTTTGGATTTGTGTATGTGTGTGTGAAAAGAAATACAGTAAAAGAAAACTCTGCAGCTGTCCTTGTGCACAACCTTTGGGTGAGATTTGGCCCTGCAGTTGAACAGCTGATTTTTAATGGTCTGGAGACTTTTTCCTTGTAATTTCTTTCGAACATAGAACATAGATTAACAGAGTTGGAAGGGACCTCAGAGGTCATCTAGTCCAACCCCCTGCTCATGCAGGAGCAAATATTAGCCTCTACCTGGGACTGAGCTCACAGCCTCCTGATTGTGAGGTGAGAAGTCCACCTCTAGGCCACTGCACCTTTAGCTTTGACTGCACACAAGGAGTCCCTCAAATTGCAAAAGCCCCAATTCCCCTGCCTTGCCCTATGGACATTTGAAAGGCATTAAAAATGGGGGGGGGATGTCCTCCCCCCATCTCCCTCCATCCCCGTCCCTCCCCCTACCCTCTTTTCTTCCCTCAATATTTCTCTTTATCATGTCTTGCGTCGCTTTTACTCTCCAGGTTCCTGGTCCTTTCAGTGGCCTCTCTCAGCTCCGCTCCTGCCTCCCTCCCACTGTCCCAGCCCTTCCCCTGTCCTCCCCTGGGGCTGCCCCGGAGCCCCTCAGGAGCACAGGGGGCGAGAGTTGGGGGCACCTGGAGGGGCTGCGGGCATTGAGGGCAGCTCTGCACCTCTTCCCTTTGGGCCATGTTGGGGCTCTGTCTCCAGAGGCTGCAGGTGCCCCTGCTCAGGATCCGGGCAGATTGCCTGGTGCCCTTTTCCAGAGCAGCCCCGCCACTGAGGAAGAGGCTCCCCCGGGGGATTCAGCAGCCCTCCCACCCCTCCCCCTATTATTTAGGGAATTGTGTTTGTGGCTTTTTGTGCTTTTTCCACATAGCAAAACATTTACTATGGGAACCATTATAAGACATGCTGGTGGCTATTGACTTGCATGGATTTTTTAAATTATTTTATTCCTGTATCGTACATCAGGTTCCATTTCTGCAGCGACAATGCACTGTCTGCGTCGGGTTTTTTTAAAAGATCCATCATATTTTACGCCTCGATTATGACTGTTATTCTCCTCATTGTACAACGGAGCCTCTTTGGAAGAGACTAAGATGGGGTGCTGTCATTATAACCATTGTTCTCCTAGTTCTACCACAAAGGAACAAGGAGCGCTGTGATTGGATGAGACGCTCAAAAGAAAAGGCGCCTTTTACCCAGACAGGAGCTGAGAAAGAATGTGGGGGGGAGCTGAGAGCTCCGGCTCCCCTCAGAGAGGAGCGGCGAGGGGTCTTGGTGGGGGAGGAGGAGGGGGGCGAGGATTTGGGGGTCCCTGGAGGGGGGGTGGCTGGCCCGGGCCAAGGAAGCGGGGCGGGTGAGAAGGGGAGAGCCGGGCTGTCTGTCGGGGAGGGTGGGAGGAGAGGGGCGCTTCGTGCTTGGGGAGGGAGGAGAGCAGCGGGCAAAGCGCCTGAGAAAGGCGGCAGAGGAGCTGCAGGAGAAGCGAGCTGAACAGTTTAGTGGTCCTCAGCAGTGGGGAATCCACAGGGTCCTGCCTAAGCAGGGGTTGGACTAGAAGACCCCCAGGTCACTGTTATTCTGTCTACTCGCATAGAGTCTCCCGCGGCAGCTTTGACGGCTTGGCTGGCAGCACGACTGGAGCGTCTCCGGTGCTAAGAAGGGATGCTGGGGGGTCCTCTTCCCCTCTCTTATCTTGCCTCCACTCCCATTCCTCCTCCTTTCCCTCCTTCACTTCCCCTTTCTCCTTCTCCCCCCTCTTTCTGCTCCTCTTTTTCTTTTCTTCCTCCCCTCCTCCTCTTTCTCTCTTGCCTCCTCTCCCACTCCTCCTTTCCCTCCTTCACCTCCCCTCCTTCCCACTCCTCCCCTTCTCCTTTCCCCTCTTTCTCTTCCTCCTCCCCTCATACTCTCCCTCCCCTTTCTCTCCTTCATCTCCCCTGACTTCTTCTCCCCCTCTCCTTTCTGCACCTCTTTCTTTTCCTCCTCTCCTCCCTTTCTTATCTTGCCTCCCCTCCCCCTCCCCTTCCTCCCCTCCTCTCTCCTCCCCCTCCCCCTTGTCCCTCACCTTCCCCTTCCCCTCCTCCTCCTCCTCCTCCCCTCTCGCTCCTCACTTGCCCTCCCTTCCCCCCTCCTTTCCCTCCTCCCTTTTCCTTTCTCCCCCTCTTCTTCCTCTCTCTTCTCTTTCTCTCTTTCTCTTCTCTTGCCTCACTTCTCCCTCCTCTTTTCTTCCTTCACCTCTCTGTCAGCCTTCAAGATTTTTCCCTTTGCTTTGCATCTTTCGGCTGTCATAAGTAACGGGGGAGGGGAGAAATATGGGAAGTGAGCTGGAGGTGATACAAACTAGTACTGTATAAACTGAGGGGCAGGGGGAGAGGACATTTTTGCTTAGGTTTCTATTTCTCGCTTAGCTTTCTTTTCTATGCGCAGCTGCTAACCTTTATCAAACTATGCCAAGGTCAACTGACAGAAGCCTCATCACCACCTGGAGATGCCCACATGATGCTATTCACAACTTTTAATTGGAAGAACCATTTGAACTATTGGGGGTGGGGACATTGCCATCACTTTGTATATGTGATTTACGTGCCTATTTCCTCAGATTCAGAATTCTCTTGTTGCTACCACTTGACTTCCAGTAAAAGATACCTTTTCTCTAATTAAAAGAGTCTAAGTCTTTCTTTCTTGGATTTTTAATGGAGCACCAGCTGACACTCCCTTTCTTCCCCCCTCCTCCCCTTCCTCTTTCCCCTTTTTCTCTTCCTCCTCCCCTCCTCTTCCTCTTTTTTCTCTTGCCTCCCATCCTTCTCCTTCTTTCCCTCAGTCACCTCCCCTTCTTCCCATTCCTCTTCTCCCCTTCTCCTTTCTCCTCTTTCTCTTCCTCCTCCCCTCGTCCTCTTCCTCTCTTATCTTGCCTCCCCTCCCTCTCCTCCTTTTTCTCCTTCATCTCCCTTTCCTCCTTCTCTCCCTCTTCTTTCTGCACATTTCTTTTCCTCCTCTCTTCTCCCTCTTTCTTATCTTGCAACCCCTCCTCGTCCCCCTCCCCTCCTCTTCCCCCTCCGCCTGCTCCTCCCTTTCCTCCCCTCCCCCTCTTCCCCCTTCCTCTCCCTCTTCCCCCTCCCTCTCCTTCCCAATCCCCCTTTTCCTCCTTTCCCTCCTCCTCCCTCCCCATCACCAAGGAGAAGATTCTCTGACTCTGCCACATCCAGCTGCTCCTGCAAAGCCTCTGAGAGCCAGGCAAAAGCGCCCCCCACTGCATGACATTTTGGGGGGCTTTCAGTGCCCTAGGACTCCCCAGGCTGTGGTGACGCCACTCCCTTGATCAGGAGCAACTTACCTGCACAGGTGGAGAAGTACGCAGAGGCCAAAGAATACATAGGCCCCAAAGACAAACACTGTCACTTTCCAGGGATCTCTAAGGACGTTCTGGGGTCTCCCACTGGAGGTCTGCAGGAGTTCCTTCGGGTCCATTTCTGAAAGAGAAAAGGGATGGAGAAAGAAGAGAAAATGGTGGTTCCCTTCCAAGACTAACCATCCCAAGGTCAAACTCCCAAGCAAGAGAAAAAATACCGGAGACCAGAGACCAACAGAATGGATTTTCTCTCTATGTGTCTCTGTATCGATCTGTACATCTATTTATGTACTTATGTAATTATCTCTGTAACTATCTCTGAATCTATGTAAATATATATTTATCTATCTACGTACAGTAACTGTCAGGAGCAACTTCCCTTCCCTGGTGCAAAACCCCCCCAAAGATTACCAAAGTTATACCTCATTATGCTTATTGTGTTTCTTTTGTACACGTATACAGTACATATATAACAAAGTAATACATCTTTTGTTCAGTTTCTTATTTATATTTGGCCTTGGAGCTCTAATAAATAAATTGTAAGTCAGGATTGCTGTCAAAATGTTTCTTTTTTCAGATTCTTGTTTTCTTTTAGGAGTTCTGCCTTCTCCCATCTTGCTTTAGAACCAAGCAGACAATTGTTCTCCCTTCGAAGGTTTTCTGCCTGCAAAGCTTCATTTGAAATATTTTTTTTTCTAAAATACCAAAACCAGAACAAAATTAACCTCTCAGGTTTTTACTTGAATTATCAGACTTGTTTAAAATAAAACCTAATTAAACAATATTTTGTTTTTATATGTAGCCTTACATTTTAATTACTTCAGTTTTGCTATGTTTTGAACAAGTTGAAGAGTCACCTCTAATTTTCCCCAACTTTGTTCCAGGCAACATAGATTAACCCTGAATATTGTAGAATATTTGTTCAGGGGAGGAAGCTAACAAGAATTTAATATGAAACTCTGGAAGAAAAGTCGGGGTTGCTACCTACAAGTTCTCACCTACTCAGTCTCTGTTCAAAATCTTGGCAGAGCTTTCTTTTCTGCAATTAGTTGGAGATTTTTCTGTTGTCAATTATGAAGAACAAAGAGAAATTAGACTCCATAACTATTTTTTTTACTTGAAACGCTCTCTTAAATTATAAATATTAAATATAATTTCATGTATTTGTGTGTCTGTGTGTGTGTATAGAAATCCAATTCTACTATTTCTGGTCTAACAACCAGCAGTTTTACAGGAAACAATGTGCAACCATTTCTTGGGTATATTAGAAATGCTCAGTGAAACCGGGAGATCAGGAAATTTTCATAGATTTTGAGTTACAGCTGAATATTTATACGGCCACATTATTCTAGGTCTTTATATTACTTTATTATTTTAGTCTTTATATTTATAAGTTTCAGAGAGTTTTTCAAGTGAATTGAATCACTTGGATGTTATATTAAAAGTGGAAAAAATCTGAAGTGATTTATCTTGGTCTGTTTGGGTTTTGTTTTTTTTGTATCTCAGAAACCTCTCAGCCTTTTAATGGAGTCTGCAGACTTTCTATGTCCACCATGCAGGTGATCCTGGACTTGTGATCACAATGGAGCCCAAATTTCTGTTGCTAAACGAGACAGTTAAGTGAATTTTGCCCCATTATACAACTTTTTTTAAAATAAAATTTTTATTAATTTTTAAAAACAAACACAAACAAACCCTAACTCTAACCCTAACTCTAAACCCCTAACCCTAAACTCCTAATCCTAACCCTGAATTTTGGAAAGAAGTAGACACTGATTTTCAGCCATCTCAGCAGACCCAAAATGTGTTCATGGAGTTGGCCTCCACTATTGCAGATACTTTAAATGTCTCGAGTTGTTATGTATGTGGAGGGACCAAGATTGGAGATCAATGGCCTTGGAAAGCCCAGGAATGGAACTATTATATTGCATACAATGTCTCTGCCATGCCCTGTCACCAACTTGAATTGAGGTGGGAATTGGGAAGAACTATTGTGGCTCAGTGGTATCTCACTAGTTCCCAGGGAAAAGGACCATAGGTGGGGGAAACCACCTGTCTGGAGGTTCAGGAATGGAATGCAATTTCCAATTCCTGGGCCTATTGGCCTAATAACACTGATAATTACTGGTTAAACTTCTCTTCAGAAAATATCACTGAAGCTCCCCCTGAGTGCATTGGATTTGTGGCTTATGGTTATAGCACTCACCCGGTGGTTGGAAAGGTATTTGTACCCTTGGAGTAGTAAATCCTGCTTTTTTCATGCTACCTCTTAACCAGCCACACATATTGGAGGTTAACCATTGGGAAGGTAGACATATATATACATATAAGCCACCATGAAGCAGATGGCAGCCAGGAAGCCCATGTAGCTAAGGGTGACATAGAACATGACAATGGCCCCCCTTCATTGCATTGCAGGATGATATCTCCAGACTGGGAGCAGAGGTCAGTCAGGGAAGGGGGGAGAAGCTTCCAGCCAGATGGAGCAGATGATAATTTGGACATCAGAAGAAAACAAGATGATGGAGGTGGCCAAGTTCTTCCCCAACCAACTCTTCACGGTTTCCTTACCCTAACCCTAACCTCACCCTAACCCCTACCCTAACCCAAACCCTAAATCTAACCGTAACAATAACCCTAACCCAACCCCTTAACCTAACCTTAACCCTAACTTTAATGCCTAACTCCTAATCCTCACCCTCACCCCAACCGAAACCCTAAGCCTAACCCCTAAGCCTAACCCCTAACCCCTAACCCTAACCGTAACCCCTAACCCTAATCCCAACCCTTACCATAACCCTAACCCCAACCCCAAACCGTAAGCCAATCCAAAACCCTAACCCTAACCCTAACCCTAACTCCTAATCCTAAACCTAACCGTAACCAGCTGACATTATTCTGAATCTTGACATTACCAGCCCAACCGGCGAATTAATAAATTTTGTTCCAAGGGGGTCTGAACACAATGTCAAATCCAGCTAGCAACCAAGAAAACCTGGGAGCGACTGGAGGTCAAGATTCCCTGCTGTTAGAGGCAGCAGGGGAAGCTGACTTGTTAGCAGAATTAAGTCTTGGCGAAAAACCAGCTGTAAAATGCAAATGGTCCCTGGGAGTTGGTTGGAAGGATCCTGATGAAAAGCCTCCTCCAGGAGTAACCACTACTCGTCGGCATGGAAGAGAAGAGCCATGGCAAGAGAAGGAAAGAAAGAATTTTCCACTAACTCAAGCCATGCATCTTCTAAATGAAGCTATCAGAGAACCTCAAACTGATCATTTGCATGAATACTGCAAGGGCCCCCTGTAGGCCAAATGGAAGAACGTTGAATTGGAAATAGTCCATTGGGCAGTTAAAAGCAGTTTTCCATTCATCCCCTTCCTTAATTTGAACTCGGTAGTATGCTTCTCTCAGGTCGAGTTTTGTAAAAAATTTCCCTTTGGCCAAGTGGGCCAACATATCCTTTATCAAGGGGAGGAGGTACACGTTCTCCACTGAAATAGTGTTGATGTTTCTATAGTCAACACATAAACGAAGGGAGCCATCTTTCTTTTCACAGAACAATACTGGGGCTGCTACCTGGGTCTAGCAGGTTGGATGAAACCATGTTCTAAATTTTTATCGATAAATGACCGCAGCTCTTCTAGCTCCCGTGTACAGTTTTGGTTTTGGGAGTTTCATCCCTGGTAAAATTTCAATGCTGCAATCTGTTGAGTGATGGGGGGGAAGCTTATCCGAGGCCTTTTCACTGAATACCTCCTTTAAGTCCCAATATTCCTCCAGAATTTTCTCCTCCCCCTTCAGGCTCTTGGTGCCAGTAGAGGCCAGCTCAGTGGGATTCTTGAGTTTTGGTTGAGATTGCTCCTCCCCTTCTGAGCGTTGGTCAGTATGTATGCGCAATGATTCCCTCCTCCAATCCATGTGGGGGTTCTATTTCCGGAGCCAGGGCAACCCCAGTATTAGGGGACGCTCCATCCCAGGAGCCACAATAAAACACAAAGTCTCTCTATGCTTCCCCATCATCATTTCTATTGGTTCCGTTATGAAATGTGCAGGGCCGTCCCCAGCTACCGATCCATTCAATTGGCAAAAGGCTGATGGTTGATGCCAGAAGGCCTTTTGTTCACTTGGCAGGAACAAAGACACAGAATTGACACAGTTGGAAAAGCTGAGCTATTCTACTTAGAATACTTTAGAGAAAAGGAGGAAAAAGAGAGAAAGGAAGAGTCACTAACTGAATTCCAAGAGGAGTGTATAACAGTAACTGAAAAAGAAAAAGAAGGTGCAGTAGGTGGTGAACTCAGAGAACAACGAGAATTGAAATCTATTAGAGCAATAGAGAATTGAGATCTATTAGAGCCTAACATGGATGAAAGAAAATTGATTACGATTAACATAAATGGATTTAATTCGGCTATTAAAAGAAGGAAAGTTTCACAAATTAGATAAATTAAAATTTGATATAACCTGCTTACATATTAAAAAGCAACATGAATATATACTAAAACAAGAAAAATTAGGGAAATTATTTACATCACTGGCATAATCAAAAAAAAAGAGCTGTGGCATTATATATTAAAGAAACAATTTTGGCAGAACTAATTTATACAGATGATGGAAGGATTTTGATGGTGGAGAAAAGGGATAACAGCGTTAAAACACTTTTAATTGCAATTTATGCCCCAAATGATAAACAAGAAGAATTCTATAGGAAATTACACACAAAAATAACTGATTTGGACTATGTTAATATCTACATGATGAGTGATTTTAATGGAATAATTAATGACCGGTTGGACTATAAAACACAGAAAACAACAAAGAAAGTTAGAAAGATACTACCAAAATCCTTCCTTCGAATAACAGAATTTAATTTAAAAGATGCATAGAGAGAGAGAAATACAAGTAAGCAATGTACTTTTTATTCAAATAGACACACATCCTGGTCTAGAATAGATATGATACAGATGTCAGCAGAATTATTGACTAATGTAAGACAGACTGAAACAGAAACAAGCACATGGGCAGATCATAATCCAGTATCAGTTATTTGGAAAGGATACAAGAAGAGATCTAGATGGACTCTAAATAATATGATTCTGAAAGAAAAAATTTTTAAGCAGAAAATAGAGAAAGAACTTGTTTTCTTCTTCAAAGAAAAGAGAAAAGAGAATACATCCTTACAGAATCTCTGGGGCACAATGAAGGCCTACACAAGAGGCTTGATAATAGATTATATTAGGAGAAGAAACAGAAAACAGAAAAAGACATTTAAGACATTAGAGCAGGGGTCTCAAACACAATTTACCTGGAGGCCGCTGGAGGCAGAGTCTGGGTGAGGCTGGGCCGCATAATATTATACTTTATATTATATTTTATATTTATACTATATACTAATATTATACTTTCATATCACGGTGGGGGCCACAGGATACGTCCTGTGGGCTGCAATTGGCCCAGGGGCCGCGAGAATGAGACTTCTACATTAGAGGATGACTATAAAAGACTGGAAAAAGACTTACAGAAGTCCCCACAAAAAAGACATTAAAAATAAAATGGATATAATTAAACATAAAATGGAAAAAGAGGAATTAGCACAAAAAATTAGAAGTTTGAAACTGAATTATTTTGAAGATGCAAATAAACTAGGCACATGGCTAGCTTATAAACTGATAAAGGAAAGAGAAGCAAAAAGAATTAGCCAATTGATAAATAAAGGACAGGTTTGTTATGGAAATGAGGAGAAGAAAAAAATTATACAAGATTACTATGGAAAACTATACTTTCAAGAGAATATTCAAGAAGAAAAAATCAAGCAATATCTTCAGAAAGTGAACTTACCTCAGATACCCAAAAATATTGAAACAATGTTAGAAGGAAGTATAACAATGATGGAACTAACAAAAGCCTTTAAAAAAGGCTGGGAAAGCTTTAGGTCCAGATGGGTTGCCAGTGGAATTCTATAAGACTTTTCAGGAAATATTGAATTTTCATCTTCTAGAAGTTATGAATGAAGTTATGTTAAAGAAAAGAATACCAAAAACATGGTCAGAAGTGTACATTATACTTATTCCAAAGGAAGGTACAGCCCTACAGCAAGTTAAAAATTATAGACCTATATGTTTACTGAACTCAGACGATAAAATATTTGCTTCAATTTTGGCAGAAAGACCAAAAAGATACTTAAATAGTTTTATTCATACTGATCAAAATGGGATTTCTGCCAAAGAGACAAATCAAAGACAATGTGAGAATTATTTTGGATACTCTGGAATATTATGAAGCACACCCTGAGAAGCAAATGGCCTTGATATTTCTAGATGCTCAAAAAGCCTTTGACAATGTGAGTTGGTGATTTATTTTACTGCAACTGATACAAATGGGCTTTGGTAAGGGTTTTTGCATTTGCAAGATGCAAAGCGGCGGGGGCGGATCGTGCGCGCGTGCTGGAAAGGGCTTGACTGTATTACGGGGAGAAAGAGAGAGAGGGAGAGATCATAAGAACGGCTCTTGCTTTTTTCTTGCAAGGGAGAGAGTGACTCCTGCCTCCCACTGTCATCAACATCTTCTTTTGGGTTAGTGAATCAATTAATTTGGGAAATGATCTCACTATCAGAAAACAACGCGAGCTGCCACCACCACCTCCTCCTCCCCCTCCTCCCGAGTGGACTGAAAGCAGCTGGAGCTGAGGAAATGAAGCTGAGTGGAGCCGAAGCAACCTCGCCTCGCGTTGTTTTCTCAGCCTAGAGAAAGGGGAAGGGGGCTCATCTGGACCAAGGGTGAGTCTCCCCCTCAGTTTCCCCTGAAGGATCTTCTGTCGCTTTTGCCTTCTCCCTACATCTTCCCTCTGTTAAAATCCCCCCCACACACATACTTATTTTTGGTTGGATAGATTTCGTGTCATGGCGGTGGGTCTTCCCCCCCAAAAAAACAGTTAAAAAAAGAAAAAACAATATATCCTCAAGCAAGAACTTTTCTGCTTCCGATTACCCCCATGCTTAAAAGTTGCAAAGGAAACACGGAAGCAGGGAAGCGGCTGCCCAGCTTCGGAGCTCCACACCATTTTTTTTTCAGAGGGGAATCTGACTCGAGTATAAGCCAAGGGGGGGGTTTTCAGCACAAAAAATGTGCTGAAAAACTCAGCTTATACTTGAGTATATACGGTAAGTGGATTTTGCCTCATTTTATGGCCTTTCTTGTTATAGTTTCTAAGCGAATCACTGCAGTTGTTAGTAACATGGTTATTAAGTGAATCTGGCCTCCCTATTGACTATGCTTGTCAAGAGGTTGAAAAAGGGGATCATGTGACCCTGGGACACTGCAACGGTCATAAGTATGAACCAGTTGCCAAAGGCTCTGAATTTTGATGCTGCAATGGTTGTGAAAAACAGTCATCATTTTCAGTGTTGCTATAACTTCACTCACCATTGTAAGTTGAGGACCACCTATGTCAGCCATTTGCCTTACAAATGTTGCCTTCCAGATATATTGTCTGCAAGTCCCATAGGCCCAATCAACTTTAATAAAATTTCAAATGCTTACTTTCAAATTGTACTTCCTAGACATGACTAAGTTAATCTATAAAGCCACTTTGCTTGAACATTATATCCCATTCAATAATATAGCAACTATTTATTTCAATTTACCTCACATCATACCCACTTACCTCACATCATAACACTGGGCGGCTAACAACAGTCAAAACCTAACATAATTAAGCTTCCAGTTATAGAATTCAAAATGGGAATGAATTTTTACTCCAGCACACACAGGTGTCTTAACTTCTCGTTCAGTTATTGTTTGAACTTGCAATGGTGCTGAGCAAGTGGCAATTACCACTGGTCCTTGCACTTGCGTTGGTGGTAGCATCCCTGCGACCACGATTGCAATCCAAGGGCTCCATGTCTGACTTGCAATGACAACAGTGCAGTGTCCCAATCGTGTGACTGCCACCAGTCTTTTTCACTGGCTTCTTAACAAGCAAAATCAATGGGACAACCAGGTCACAAATGGAGACCTTGCTTAACCATCTGCAGTGATTGGTTTAATGGCAATTGTATTTCCAATGCTAAAGCACAATCACGTCATGCTTTATGATGCTTAGCAGTGGAAATTATGGTTTCAGTTATGATCGCTGAGTTCTCTTTTACTTTCTCTGAGACATGAGGAGTGTGTAATATCTTGGCCCAACTTGGCACTCAGAAAAATTCACTTAGACTTTTGCTGGCCTATATGAGCAGAAAAGAGTTCCCTTAGTGAAAAGGCAACTGAGAACTTCTTGGTCCTTGTACTTGGGACATGCATGATCTAATTCTAATGGTGGGAAGAAAGAAGGGACAGCCCTTTCACAATCTTCTCTTGTTACAGCTCACAGATGTCTGCCACCTACCAAAGATAATACATGGATATGGCTCCCTTCTACAAGTTTTTGACACAAAATCTTCATGCATTGGTTTATAATGGTGATGTGGACATGGCGTGCAACTTTTTGGGGGGTGAAAAATTCATTGATGCTTTAAATCAGCCTCTAAGTACCTGAGGAAGATGTTTCTTTCTTCTAGGCATAAAAAACTGTTTTAGGAATGGAAGATTTGCAACAAATACAGGTTGTTCTCGACTTACAAGAGTTGTTTAGTGACAATTCGAAATTACAATGGCACTGAATAAAGTGACTTAGGAATGTTTTTCACACTTACGATTCTTGCAACACCTCCATGGTTATGTGATCAAAATTCAGATGCTTGGCAACTGATTTATAGTTATGATGATTGCATTGTCCCAGGGCCAGGTGATTCACTTTTTGCAACCTTCTGACAAAGTCAAAGGGGGAGTCAGATTCACTTAATGGTATTACTAACTTAACAACTGTTGTGATTCACTTAACATTATAAAAATGGGGTAGAACTCACTTAACAAATGTCTCACTTAGGGACAGAAATGTTGGGCTGAATTGTGATTGTAAGTCAAGGACTACCTGTATTGCAGACATTTGTTTTTCACATTTCTGAAATGGCTGCCTTCTCAGAAATGGGGGCTTCTCAAAGACCCTTCAATTATTCTGTTGAAGAAAGCATGCAAGAGGCTATTGGGAGACAAAGGAGAAGAGGGAACAGTTGTGGCCTGTCGGCCACTGGCCCCTCAACCAGCTGAATCAGAGGAGGCAGTGGCACGGGAGTCAGGGTCAGCATCAAGGCAACCTGAGAGCTTCGATGGGGAAGGGGAGTGGAGCTAGCAGAGAAACAGAGGCAGAGCCTGGGCCATCCATCAGCCCTCAGATGGAGAGACAACAGCCCCCAGGTCTGGAGGTGGCTGATGAGGAGGAACAGCTGGATCCGGTGCCTGACGCACAGAAGGCAGAAAGGAGAATAGTGGAAATCTATGGGCCAGTTCTTAGGACAAAGGAGCCACCGCTGCCAGTGAAGACCCACCCTAGCTTTGGGGATAAAAGGCAGGGGGTGGAGATGAATAGATGTGGCAGATCACTATTCATCTTCCAGTCAGATGGATTGGTAGCCTCCAGTGAGAAACTTTTTGCCAGGGCTGCCAGCGCGTCTAATAAAGGAATCTTTGAGTTAACTTCAGAGGGGTTGTCATGTTTGGGGAACTGGGTCAGAACAGGAACATTCTGGAAATCTTCAACCTTCTGATAAATGGCCATCAAATATTGTGAGAAAATCCAAACCTGATAACGGCGTCTAACGAAAGTGTCTTAAGTTCCAAAATGGCAAGTAACTGTTAATTAAGTTTACTTTTTGTGGGGAGAGCCAGTTTGGTGTAGTGGTCAAGGCACTGAATTAGAAACTGGGAGCTGTGAATTCTAGTGTCACAGTTCTCCCTAAGGACTTTGGGTCAGTCGCCCTCTCAGCCCCAGAAAGAATGGAATGGTGAAATTTTGCCAAGAAAACATCAGGGACATATCCAGACAGTTGCCAGCAATCAATATAGGCTGGCAACTGAGCTTTCTGTCTTCAAGTGGGACAAGACACAAAATGCAAGAAAGTACTTTTCCTGCAGGAATTGGCCAGAATGCAAGACCCCATCTGCTATGCAGCAAAGCCAAGGAGAGGAACAATTTTACTTGCTTGCTTTTGTCACCTGGAAAGGGCTCTACTTTCTCAATATCTTCTCCTATAATCTGGTCACCTGATCTATTCCTGTTGTGTCAGCCTCAAGATATCCATAATATGTATAATCTGCATTCTAACTATTGCTTTTTTGCTGCTATGCTAATTCATGTCTTTTGGCTGTCAATAGCAACTGAGGGAGGGGGGAATTTGAAGGGGAAGAAAGCTGGAGGTGTTTTGCATTCCTTTGCTGGGTTAGCAAGGGGAGGGGGAATTCTTTTCTTTAACTTTCCATTTCTTGGCTAGCTTCTGTCCCTTTTTGCGCAACTGCGAACTTTTATCAAAATATGTCAAGGTCAGCTGACAGCAGTCTCATCACCACCTGGAGATGACCACATGATCATATTCAGAACTTTTAATTGGAAGACTCATTTGGATTTTGGGGGGGTGGGAGCATTTCCAATTCCTTTGTATATGTGATCTGCGTGCCAATTTATTAGATTCGGAATTAAATCTGAAGCTTTCACTTTATTTCCCAGTAAAAGGATAACTTTGCTTTAATCATGAAGTCTGAGTATTTCTTTCTTGGGATTTGAAGAGAGTACAGACTGACATTATTCCGAATCTCACACATCAACCCACCCGGAGAAAATATCAACTTTTCTTCTGAGGGGGTTTCATCTCATGTCGTCTCCAGCCAGTGATGAAGATGACCAGGGAGCTGTGGGGGGAGGGCAGTCGATGCTGCTACCAGAGATGCCGGCTGCTGACCTGGCCAACCTGACTCTGGAAGAAACCCCAGCTGAGATGCCCAGATGGTCGTTGGGGGTTGGTTGGAGAGACCCTGAAGCCCCCCTCCTCCTGGAATCACTGTAAGTCGGAGAGGTGCGAGGGAACGGCTGTGGCAAGAGAGGGAGGAGATGGAATGCAGGCTGGATCAAGCCTGGAAATTCCTTATGGACGTCTCTGAGAAGCCCGGCATGGCTCCAAGGCATGAGGGGGAAAGGGGAGCAAGTTCAGCCCAGGGAAATCGAACTACCCCCACCCCCCTAGCCCAGCCTACGCCAGCGCAGCCGCCCGCCGCTGCCCGGGGAGCCCCAGCAATAGGTGTGGTTCCAGGAAGACGCCACCTGCCTCCCCTAGAAGTGAAGTTTGGAGGAAATCCCAGAGATTTGGGGTTTTTCCTGGTACAAGTCGGGAGCTATATGGCAGAATTTGAAAGGGAGTTCACCTCTGAAGCAGCCAAAGTGAGATGTGTTACCAGAACCCTGGAAGGGATAGCAGCAGACTGGGTGGTGACTTTGTACAATGATAACTCCCCCCAACTGCGGAGCCTCGATGTTTTCATGACTGCATTGAGAAGAAGGTTTGAGGACCCTCTGGCAGAGAGAAGGGCCAGAATCAGAATGAAGATTCTAATCCAAGGGGGGAGATCGGTTGCAGACTACACCCAAGAGTTCAGGCAGCTGGCATACCACATCCGAGGCTGGTCCCAGGGGGCCCTGGTAGAAGCCTACAAAGATGGCTTAAATGAAGATATATACCACACGTGCATCTCCAGAAGGTATCCACATGATTTGCAGTTGTGGTACTTGCTGGCGGAAGAGGTGGACATAGATCTAACCCGAAGCAGATGCAAAGGGGGCCCCGCCTGAAGCAAACCGCTCCCCCTACGTTTCCGAGAGACCTCAAACCCCCAAAAGGGAGGGGTGACAGCAAGAGCCAAATCCATGGCCTGTTTTTGTTGTGGGAAGGAGGGCCACCGGATGGCGGATTGCTGGGCTAAGCTGGATCCAAAGAGAGCGCGGGGCCCAGGGAGGAAGCCTGAAAACCCCCCCAAACAAGCCTCGCGAAACCGGGCTGAAGATAAGAGAGGTTGCAGAGGTCGCCCCTCCGGCGGGAGAGGAGCTGGGACCTCCGACCCCCCTCGATGAGAGCGAGATCGACTCAGATGACGTCCCGGTAAGTCCTAACCAAGGGCCCCTGACCATCCCAATAAAATTAAGAGTACCCACCTCAGGGACCGAGGGAGAGATGTTGGCCTTATTGGACTCGGGGTGCACGAGGTGCGTAATTAACATGAAGGTAATAAAGGATATGAGCATCGGACTAAGAACTTTAAGAACGCCCATATCCTTTTGCCAACTGGATGGATCTGAGGCGGGAGGTAAGTCCTAACCAAGGGCCCCTGACCATCCCAATAAAATTAAGAGTACCCACCTCAGGGACCGAGGGAGAGATGTTGGCCTTATTGGACTCGGGGTGCACGAGGTGCGTAATTAACATGAAGGTAATAAAGGATATGAGCATCGGACTAAGAACTTTAAGAACGCCCATATCCTTTTGCCAACTGGATGGATCTGAGGCGGGAGGTTGCCCTGCACGTTTTGTAATGGAACCCTTAGAGATGACAATGGGATCCCACCGCAAAACCCTGTGTTTTATTGTGGCCCCCGGGATGGAACAGCCTCTAATATTGGGATTGCCCTGGCTTCGGAAGTGGAATCCACATGTGAACTGGAGAGAGGGGTGGATACGTATCCGCACCGATCGGCCACCAGAAGGGGAGGAGCAACCCTACCCGGAAGGGGAGGAGAAATCCCAGCTGAAGCTCCAGGTTCCGGCCGAGACAGCTTCCGCAGGTGCCGAACGCGTGGAGGGAGAGGAGAAAATCCCGAAAGAGTACTGGGACTTGAGAGAGGTATTTAGCGAAGAGGCCTCCGACGAGCTCCCTCCTCATCGGTCAACTGATTGCAGTATTGAATTTCTACCGGGGGTGACACTCCCGAACCGAAGCTGTATTTGATGACACCGGGGGAACTGGAGGAAATGAGAGCATTTATCGACAAGAATTTGAAACGTGGTTTCATCAAACCTGCCAGATCTCGAGTGGTGGCCCGTGATGTTCCGCGAGAAGAAAGATGGCTCCAAACGCTTGGCAGTTGACAATAGAAACCTGAACGCAGTGCCCATGGAGAACATGTACCCCCTCCCTCTGATGAAGGATATGTTAGCCCACCTGGCAAAGGGGAAGATTTTCACCAAGTTGGACTTGAGGGAGGCGTACTATCAAATCCGAATTAAAGAGGGAGACGAGTGGAAGACTGCATTCAACTGCCCGATGGGTTGTTTCCAGTTCAATGTTCTCCCTTTCAGCCTACAGGGGGCTCCTGCTGTTTTCATGCAAATGATAAATCAAGTGCTTCATGAACACTTATACAAGGGGGTTCTGGTCTACCTTGATGATATTCTTATCTACACGGAGACTAGGGACGAACATGTGAAACTGGTACGCTCCGTGCTGCACAAACTGAGGGCCGCCAAATTGTATGCCAAACTGTCCAAATGTGAGTTCCATCAAGAAAAAATCAACTACTTGGGATATCGTATCTCACCTGAGGGCATTGAGATGGACCCAGAGAAAGTGCGAGCCGTATTGGACTGGGGCCCACCGAGAACCCAAAAACAACTTCAAACAACTTCCTTGGATTTGCTAACTTTTATCAGCAATTCATCCCGTTTTTTGCTAAAATAGCCATGCCCATTACCAACCTCCTGTAGACTAAGGGGGAATTGAAACCAAAGCCCAGCCAACCATTGAATTGGACCATAGAGTGCCAAGCTTAAAAGACTTTTTGCGGCAGAACCAGTATTGAAACACCCAGACATGGACACCCCTTTCGTGATCCAAGCTGATGCGAGTGATGTGGTGGTGGGGGCGGTTTTACTTCAATTAAATGAGAAGGGGACATTAGAACCATGCGCTTACACCTCCCGTAAACTGACTGACACTGAAAGGAGATGGGCTGTTTGGGAGAAGGAAGCGTTTGCAGTCCGTTGGGCCTTACTAGCTTGGAGGCATTTTCTGGAAGGAGCGAAGCACCCATTTGAGGTATGGACTGACCATAAAAATCTGGAAGCTTTAAAAACTCCTCAGAAGCTATCCCCTAAGCAAGTTAGGTGGGGTCAGTTTTTCAAGCGATTCAATTTCTCCTTGAAGTATATCCTAGGGGGAAAAAATTTTATGGCAGATGCTTTGTCTAGAATGCCTCAATATAACAGTATCCGTAAAGAAGTGATAAGGCCAATCGTGTCCACTACACAGCTGGCTGCTCCTGTAGTTACCAGAGCGCAAAAGAGGAATCAGGAGAGGGATCTGTCCACTGACCTGGTGGAACGATTTAAGGAGGCTTTGAAAACGGATGAGTGGTTCCCGGCAAATGTGAATAACTGTACGTTCGAGATGGTCTAGCCTGGATAGGTGTGAAATTGTATGTACCTCAAACCCCAAGAAGCCAAGTGTTAAAACAAACTCATGACTCCAAAGTGGCTGGTCATTTTGGGTTTGTGAAGATCTACCCGAGAGCGCTGGGCACACAGTCATCTGGGTGGTGACTGATTTCTTCTCCAAACAAGCCCATTTCATTCCTTGTTCCAAGATCCCATCGGCAAAGTCATTGGCCAGAATGTTCATTATACATGTCTACAGGTTGCACGGTGTTCCTGAGCGGGTAGTTTCTGATCGAGGGGTCCAATTTACTTCCAACTTTTGGAGGGAATTTTTGAAGTTAATAGGCTCCACCCAGAGTTTAAGCTCCGCCCACCATCCCCAAACTAATGGGGCTTGCGAGAGGACTGTTATCTGCTTATCATTTCCACCTATGGTTTCTATTTGTTTTTTTGTAATATTAATATAAATTTTTATGTTTTATATCTGATTCTTTTTTACATTTGTTGTATTATTTACTTATTGTGTATTCCCCAGAGTAACTTGGTGAAATGGGTAGCAATATAAGTTTGATAAATAAGTAGATAAATAAGACTATTTTAAGTAGATCATAGAGAAATCTGGTTACAAGCTCTGGAAAACTATGTGGCAATTACCAGAAGCAAGCATGTATCTGACATGATCAAATCGTGCTTTATTCCTTTTTTAAGGCTAGGGAACATCTGTAATAAATTGTGGAAAATGTCATAGGCATAAAGTAACTTTAGTCAATAATTTCTCAAACTATCCCACAATGTGATTGGGCTGGATATCCCAAAGGTGCTTTTTCAGGAGGCAACTGGACTTTCTTGTTTTTTTTTTTTTTCCTTTTGAAGACATTTTGCTTCTCATCCAAGAAGCTGCTTCAGCTTTGACAGGATAGTGGGGAAAGGAGCTGAAAGAGCCACTGCCAGAGCTGAAGAAGCTTTTTAGATGAGAAGTGAAATGTCTTCAAAAGAAAAAAAAAGAAAGTCTAGTTGCCTCCTGCAAAAGCACTTTTGGGACAACCCATGACCTGGATGACTAAGAATCTCTACAGACCTATGGGCTGGATGGTTAATTAACTAGGCAAAGTGCAGCTAATTATGTGATCCTGGAAAAAAAGCAGCAGTTGTTATGTGAGCATCTATGATATGCTCTGAAGCATCTTTTCTCCTTTGAATGCTTTGAATTCAAATATTTACTATTGAGAAAAGATAAGAAAATATGGTTATACAGCTACCTAAAGAGATGCCATACAGATGGATAAAACCTACTATCTCTTGTTCTATAGAGCATGACATCAAGCAATGGATTTAAATTACATAAAAGTCGTTACCAGCTGAAAGTTAAGCAGAACTCATTTAGGAGTCTGGTAACACCTTTTCTGACAAACAAATTGGCATAAACATTCGTGAGGTAAGGGTGATTTCATCAGATATATATGTAGCTCACAAAAGTTTACACCTTTAATTGTTGGGGGAAATGTTATCAGACTCTTGATATTGGGCTACCATAGACTAAAAGGGGCTCTACTGGATACTAGTAGTTAACGGGAAAAGCTATTTGACAGTTGAATCATTCTCCAGGGAGGCTAAAAGAAGAGGCAGAAAACAACCTTGTGTTTTCTAATAGGGAGTCATTTGTAAGAACTCCCAGAGATGTGTCCATTAGTCCAAAAAGTTGGGATCTCCAGTTCATTGGATGGTAAGCAGGTTTCTCCCTGAGCTGATCCTTCTGCCTTTCATCATACAGGTGCTTAGTGAATACCAGCCATGATATTTCAATGATCAAGTGGCTGGATTTTTTAAGGAATACCAAAATATCACATTCCTCACTGTAAAGGTCAGTGGACAATTATCATCTAACAGTCCTTCTTATCAAGGCTCACATCAGAGGCGAAAATCTCTCTTTTCCCCTATCCATAGAAGCTAACAATTACTTTACTAAGGGGTGGATGTTGTTTTTCAAGGCACAATGGCCCTTGTGTAGTTGAAAAAAAATAATTTTCAATCTTTGGAAGGAACCTCTATGGCAAAGCGGAGATGCTTTGACTCTCCCACTATTACTGAATACTTACTTGTTATAAAGTTTGCTGCCTCCCATCTCAGCTTTATGAAAGAACTTGTGGAAAACAGCTCTAGCATTGATCACCAGAAACAAAGCAACAGACTGAATTTTCACACTACACTACACCATAATAGCAATAGCTCTTAGACTTATATATGGCTTCAGTGCTTTGCAATCCTCTCTAAATCATTTACAATCAGCATATTGCCTCCAAGAATCTGAGTCCTCATTTTACCACATTGGAAGGCTGGAAGGCAGAGTCAACCTTGAGCTGGCAAGACTAGAAACTGCCAGCAGCAGGCAGAATTAGTGTAATGCTGCATTCTATTGCATCTTATTTGGTTCCAACTTTGTGGGATGTGTGAAACAAGGTATTTCGTTCCAGGAATCAATTACAATAACATACAGGTAGTCCCCAACTCACAACAGTTCATTTAGTGATGTATAAAGTCACAATGGTTCTGAAAAAAGTGACTTATGATCATTTTTTTACACTTACTATTGTTGCAACATCCCATGGTCATGATCAAAATTTGGCTGCTTAGCAACGGACTCATATTTATGACAGTTGCAGTGCCCTGAGGTCACTTTTGTGATCTTCTGATAAGCCAAGTTAAAGAGGAAGCCAGATTCAGTTAAAACTGTTACTAATGCAACTGCAGTGATTTGCCTAACAACCATGGCAAAAATTGTCATAAAATAGGGCAAAATTCACAAAGCAACAAATTTTGGGCTCCATTGTAGTCGTAAATCGAGAACTATCTCTATGGGGGAGAAGAAATCCTCGAGTTATGACAATTGGGAGCAGGTTGCCATCGCTCAACCATGTGGTTGTAAAGCGTGACATCAGATGACCTTACTGCCTAAAGACACGCACGCCCCCCCGCCCTCGCTGACTCTGCCCGTGGAAGGCGCCCCTGGTGACAAGGGCAAGCTGGCCTCTTTCCTCCTGCCTCATCGGCTCGCCTTTCTCGCCTCCTTCTCCGCAGGGCGCCAGACCCATGGTACCGCAGTACAAGCCCGGCCCGGCCCTGGAGATGTTCCGCCGCTTCCTCGCGCCACCCAGCCACGCCTGAGCCGCTCGCCGGAAGGCGCCCCTGTAGCGGCACCCGCCAGTCAATAAAAGGCACCGCCTGACCTCGCTGTCTCATGTCGTCACTCCGGTCGCCCCGCCCAAGTCGCCGAAACCAGGCGCCCTTTCTGAAAACCCCAGCCTCTCGTCCCACCTCTGCCCGTTGCGCACGCGCATCTGCTCTCGCGACTGACGCTACCGCTTACCAGCGTCGCGCTGCGATTGGCCTCGCCGGGCTCGATACTTAAACTATCCAATCGCAGTCCTACAAGGTCTTCTGAGTCTCCGCAAAGTCTTCTGAGTTTAATCGTCCCCGCCCATTTCCCGTCTCCGTCAACTTCATGAGGGCATTTTTGCTGCCCTCCGTCGACGAAAGTGCAAAGGCGACATCGGGGTGTCCTTCTAGGGATTGGGTAGAAAACTGGAGGCAGACTCGAGGACCAGCTGGGGCGGATCTCTGATTGGTCAAAGTTATTTCTGCGCAGGCGGATTGAGCCTCAGGTCCAGGTCCCGCCTCCTTGCTTTGCGTCCTGCGCGGAGGAAGACGGGAAGAGAAAGGCCGCGACGTGAGCGCGCGGCCCCGGTCGCCATTTTGTTTGGGGGACCAGCTCGAGAGCTGACTAGAGAGAACGCGAGCGGCTAGTCCGGCGCCTGGTCTGGCCCGAGACCTCTCGCACCGAGCCACACGAGGTGAGCTCCGCGCCTGCGCCCCAGGCTGGAAAGCGACGGAATTTCCAACGCGCCGGGGGAGGGGAGCAGTCTGCCAGCCATTCCGGACGCTTCTCCCGACGCAGCTGAGTGGGGAGGCCTTTGCGGCGGTCCTTCTTTCGGATCCCGGGCGGCTGCCGGGAGGTCGGAAGTCCCCCGTGGCGGTGACGGACCAGGCACAGCTCCCCGCGAAGCTTTCCGGGCCGCCGCTGCCCTTCTCTCGGGCAGCACGTGGCGGTCCGGGGCTCTCGGGGGCCGCTGCTGCCGCCTCAGGCCCGAGCGTGCCTGGAGCGGTTGGGCGGACGCGGCTGGCGGGGCCGCTTTCTCGGCGGGACAGGGATTCCTCCCCCCGGGCGGTTCCTGCAGGACTCCAGGAGGAAGATGTGCCGTGAAATTCAGCCCTTGGCCGCGTCAGTCAGAGCTCCTCGTTCCCTACCATTCTGGGTGCCCAAGGCGCGTTTTTCTTCCTGGGGGTGGGTGAGTGGAATATTGAGTTCGCCGAAGAACTTCGGCAAGTGGCGATTGAAGACATTGTGCCCGTGAACTTGCCAGGTTGTAAGACAAACGGCAGGACTAAAAAGAACCGGTTCCAGTCTCGGGCCCTGCAACTGCTGCTAATTTTCTTGATTGAACGAGATCTCTGTTGTAGGCATTCTAGCATACAGAATAGTTTTTAATCTAGAGTTTATGGAAATGGATAAGAGAGCCAGTTTGGTCTCGTGGTTACATTAGAAAGCAAGAGAGACCGCGAGTTCCATTCCCGCGTTTGCCATGAAAGCCAAATGGGTGAATTTGGGCAAGACACAGCCCAACTCTTGCCCCGAGCCATATTGTGGGGGAAATAGGAGGAAGGTATGTTGGATATTTTTCTGCCTTATTTGTAAAATCAATAAATGCAGGATATAAATAAGAAAAACTGTAAATTGAGGAGCTGCTGATTCAGATCTGGGCTCTGCTATAATTTCTTTGGTAATAAGTCTTGCAGTTTTATCTGTAAATATGGTAAAAGCATTTGTAGCAATCGTTTTAATATCTTTTGTCCCATCTATCATGGTTTGTAACTTAAATCCTATTTTTTCAATAGAAGGATATGTGATTGTCATATGGATTGTAGGTAATGAGTTTAGTTACTATAATGCTCTCTAGAACTACCTAGTTAATTGGGCCCATAGAATTGGGTTGTTTCTTCCTGCTAGTTTTGCCTGTAGAGGTCATCCTGAAGGGACAGCTCTTCTATTAGATTCCAACTTGTTTCTTAATGAAACTGTTGGGAGATTTGTGTGGAATTTAGGAATGAGGTGCTTCTTAACTATGATTATGACAACTAATCTTGCTGTCCAATTGTAAGGATTTTAGGCTAAATTCAGCAATGGACTACACAAGTTATAATTAGAGACAGGAAAGCTAAAAGTTGTGTAGATAGTTGGGAAACCAAGCTTAATAATTGTGATTTGGCTTATTCTGTAGGGTGTCACACTTCCTCTGAGCAAGTAGATCCACACTCTAGGAATGTACAACTTTGCTAGATTTCTAGGTACTGAGAAGGAATGCATTTTCACTACTTTGTTTAATGTTTTAGCTTTCACTACCTCTGGCAACAGTTGCACATTCCTTAGTTGCAATAGGGTTAGACTGCTGAAATATACTCTGCACAGAGATATTTCCATAGTTTCCAGAAGTTCATTTGGTGCTATGCTTCAATGTAGGACTTAGCTTCTAACAAATACTGCACATTAGAATACCTGACATTATGAATGTAGACATATATAGGTATTATGATAGAATTAGAGTGAACATTTTTGCTGCAAAGTTACATTTCCTTGTAATTTTTATTGTAAATGCCTAATCCAGCATCTTTACATCAACACTGCTATGTAATTGATATTCCTATTATAATTTTAACCCAATCCCTTTCTTTGTTAGGTATTTGGCATCAATAAAATGTAGTTATCGAGAGCAGGTAACTCAAATAATCTCATAGGAAAGTTGTCTGAGATTCATAATCTTTCGGTTATTTTTTGTGATGTCATTTGCAGCAGACCAACCTAACTGTGTGATATGAAGATTGGGTGGTGGTGGTCATGATGAAGATAATTAAAAATTATGGATAACTTTTGGGCCTTCTGCTTGAGCAGGGTGGTTGGACTAGAAGACCTCCCTTCCAGCTTTGTTATTCTGTGGGGCTTAGGTTTTTTCTTTCATGGACAGCAACTTAGCATCATTAGTGTTTTTTTGTTCATCTGTTCAGTTTGAAAGTAGGCTTAGACTATTTTATGTGGAATTTCTGTGTTCTGAATGTGCCACTTATCAATATTTATATGAAGCCCATGAGATCTTCTAAAACATCAGTATCTTGGGTTTTTGAACAGGACTAAGGATTAGTAGCATCTTTTTCAATGTCCTGATATATTTTGAATACAAAATATCTCATTTGAATCCCTAGCAGCTACAGCTGGAAAAAATATTTTCTTAAAGCCCTGGAAAGCAGCTGCTGGTTAACATAGACCAAGCTAGATGTCCAGAGTCCAAATCAACATAAGGAACATTCTGTGTGTTCCCTTGAGTTTTTAGAAGAAGCGGTTCCCTCGTATCCATGAAAGCTGCTCTTTGAAAAAATGTTGCTGAATGTTTCATCATGTTTCTAAGCATGTTGAATAATTCTAGTTCTTTATGCTTTGTCCCATTTAAGATAATACTGAACTGAAATTTTTACAAACATGAAAGCAACTAAGTTTAATATATGTAGTTAGGCAATTGTTAATTTTGGTTTGTAATATTCTGTGACTATTACAGTTATCAGGGTTTTAAGAGCCTTTATTCTTTTTGTGAAATGATACCACTGTTGAATAATAAAAATAAGCTGTGGATGTTTTGTTACTTTGGAAAGAAGGAAGGAAGTGGAAAAAAATTGTATATGTTAGAGATCATAAAGATAGGAGTGTAAGCCTAAGCATAAGGAGGAGAATCTGAATAGAATTTTTCTGGTTCGTATTTTCTGTTTGAAGGTCTTTCATAATCAACCTTATACCTTCACTTCTCTGCATATATTCATAAATCCTCCTCATAAAGGCAGACCACCTTATACACTTTCCCATTCTCTTAGTTTCATAAATACACACTATCTTTCACATTATTTGGTAATTAATTCTCTTCACATTTATTTGCTATTCAGGCCACAATCTTCCATATGCCATGCTGTTACTGGATAAAGTCTTAAAATGGTAAGAGAAAGTTTGTGAATCTTTGAAATCTATAATCTTCCAGTACTACAGTGAGATCAGAACTCAATTTAAGTCTTATTAATAGATAAAGAGTTCTGGTGGAACAAATAACATAGAAAACAGTTTTCTATGATACCCTTTATAGCACAGGTGTTAAACTCGAGATGTCACGTGATGTATCTGGACTTTTCCCCACTTTGCTAAACAGCATGGCCGTGGCCAGCATGTGATGCATCTATTTGCCATGCATCTGCCAGCCCTGCTTTACAGGTAGTCCTTGACTTACAACTATAATTGACCCCAACACTTCTGTTGCTAAGTGAGACAGCTAAGTGAATTTTGCCTCATTTTATAAACTTTCTTGCTGCAGTTGTTAAGTGAATCACTGCAGTTAAGTTAGTAACATGGTAAGTGAATTTGCTTTCCTCGTTGGCTTGTCAGAAGGTTAAAAAAAGTGATCACATGACTCTGGGACACTGCAACCATCATAAACATAAGTCAGTTGTAAGCAACTGAGTTTTGATCACATGACCATGTGGATGCTGCAATGATTATAAATGTGAAAAATGGTCATGTTACTTTTTTCAGTGCTGTTGTAACTTTGAATAGTCATTAAATGAACTGTTGTAAGTCAAGGACTCCCTCTATTGAACATGTTCCATTTGTTGGAAAAACGTTATATTTAGCAACTGATAGCACCTCCTTTTAGCAACAGTGAGTTTAACCGACATTGAGTTTAACAGTGAGTTTAACATTTTTCTCATACATTGGCTTGGAAGTACTTGACCCTTCTTTAACAGAATTAGTCTGGCTCTTACTTTAGGGCTATCTTGTTGAAGATGCTAACAATTTATGCCCATTATTAAATTTGTTTCTAGTATTAATTGCATGTGTGCATTACAAATATTAAATCATAGGGCTGGAATAGACCTTGGGGGTCCTCTAGTCCAACCCCTTGCCCCAAACTAACGGTTAATATACTATCCCAGACAAATGGTTATCCAATCTTTTCTTGAAAACCTCCAGTGATGGAATACCCCAGCACAGGAGTTAAGCTGCTCTATTGCTTCTTACAGTCAGGAAATTCCTCCTTTCCAAGTTGAATCTTCCTGTTGACGAGTTTCCACCCATTGCTTTTTATCCTGCACTCAGATGCTATGGAGAATAAATGGACACCCTCTTCCCTGCATGACACATCTAGCCCATGGGCTGCGAGTTTGACACCCCTGCCGTAGCCAATCATTTTGGCAGCTGCAACACATTGCAGGCTCATACTTAAGTGGTGGTCCACTAGGACTCTTGTATCCTTTCATAGTTACACCTGTTGAGCCAAGTGCCTCCTATACCTGTTTTTCCTGTCTAGCTGCAGGACTTGCTTTTCTCATCACTGAACTGCATCTTGTAGGATAGGGCCTGATACTCAAGCCTGACAAGGTCCTTCTGAATCTTGAGTCTATCTTTCAAAGTGTTCTCCATTTCCTCCATCTTGATGTCATTTGCACATTTGCTGAGTTTCCCTTCTATCCCTTCATCTAGATCAATATGTAGATGTTGAAGAGTACTGGGCCCAAGACCAAACTTTTAGGTAGCCCACTGGATGCTTCTTTCCATGTAGATGTGGCTCTGTTGAGGATCCGCTGAGTGTAGTTGGACAGCCAATTGTGAATCCATCTGGTAGTGAGACACTCTATTCCACATTATTCTATCTTACCAAGAAGTTGGCTGTGGTCTACTTTGTCAAATGTCTTACTGAAGTCCAAGTATACTCCATCCACAGCATTTCCCTGATCCAATAATTTAGTCATTTTATCAAATAAGATAATTAAGTTTATCTGGCATGATCTGTTTTTAACAAGCCCATGCTGGCTTCTAGTAATCATCTTGTTTGTTTCTAGATGGACAAATCCGCTCTTTGACTACCTTTTCCAGGATTTTCCCAGAAAACTAATTAGTTTTCTGGGAAAATCCTGGAAAAGGTAGTCAAAGAGCGGATTTGTCCATCTAGAAACTAATTAGGATTTCTCCATTTAGAAACTAATTAGTTTTCTGGATCCACTTTTTATCTTTTGAAGATTACAGCCACATCATCTCTTTTCCACTCTTCTGGTAGTTCCCTTATGCTCCAGCTACTGGTTTTAGAACATTCTGCCCCATATGCCCAAACACATATCCAAAGTATTATTTCAAATACTCTTATACTGTTCTCTGCAAATTTTAGGGCTTTTGTGCAAGCTTTGTGTCTTTAATCCTTTCTTGAAGTGCTGAAAGTTATTTATTTCATAAAGCTTATAGCATCAAGGAAAACAAAAACATAATTAAATCTAGAATGATATCAAAACCCCAAAATATCTACATAAAATTCCAAATAAAGCCCAGGCTGGACAGTTGCATAGAGTCAGCTGGGACCAAAATAACTGTCCAAAGTTTCAGCAAGGAGGGGTTGCCTGTATTTAGGGAGAAAATATTACAAAAGTGGAACTATTAATTGAGAAGTCTGCCATGGACCTTTTGAGAGGGAACTGCCAGCATGTCCAATTTTGATGGACAGATTTGATTCTGGCAAGGCTTTACCAGATTTATCTTAGTGTTGAACTGAGGTAATGACCAGCAGTTTGAACTGGGTCTTAGAAATGACTTCACTAGATAGGTAGTCCTCATTTAATGATAACAGTTGGAACAGGCAACTCCATCATTAAGCAATGCGATTGTTTTGTAAGACATAACTTGCAATAGACTTAAGATCTCACTTCCATTGTGGTCATTAAGTGAGACACCATGTGACTGCAACTTGCGATTATACAGCCAGAAATTCTGCTTCTTGGAAGCTGATTCTGAAGCACAAAAATGGCAGTTGTGATTGTGGGAGTCTCCAATGATCCTAAGAGGAAGGACTGGTTTTAAAGTTACTTTTTCAATGCTGTCATAACCTTGAATGGTTGATAAACAGCAGTTGTTAAATTAGGACTACTGGTAGATGTAATTCTATATTGGTGAGCTATTGTGCCAGAAGTCAAGCTGCTGCAAGACTGCCCCACATACATTTCAGTAGTCTAACAGAGTAGTGATAATGCCCTATGCTAGGGGTCTGCAACCTTAAAACACTCAAAGGGCCATTTGGACTCGTTCCCCACAGAAAAGAAAACCCCGGTAGTCAATAATTTAACAACCGGTGTGGCCAACTTGATGTCACTCCCTCCCACCCAGCTACCTCCTGCTCTGGAATATGGAGCGAGTTTCCATCCCCCCACTATTACCCTTACCTTCTCAGGCCAGGCGAGGAGTGACAGGAAGGGGTGGGGCCAGCCAGTGGTGGGATCAGCCGACAGGGAGCCACAGCAGAGGGCTGAAAGACCTGCATATAGCTCCAGAGATTGCAGAACCCTGCCCTATGCTGTGTGATTCACTGTAGCAAAATCCTCCCACTCCTGGTACCATTAGTGTCAAAAGCAGGACGTCAGCCAAAGCCTTCCTGGCCATGAAGCGTATAAGTAACCAATAAAGGAGAATATTTGTAGCTCAGAGTTGAAATGAAGATCCTTGGTGCTATTTTGAGCTTTGGTTGTTTTCTTGCAGACATTTCATTACCTGAACTAGGTAACATCAGTAATAGACTAGACTAGCACTGATGATGTTACCTAGTTTGGGTAATGAAATATCTGCAAGAAAACAACCAAGTTCAGAGACTACCAGGAATTCCTCAAAAATATAAGACCAGGAAAATCACAAATTTATTTTGTAGGTAGTGTTGCCGTTCAAGAAACACCACTGGAAAAAAGAGAATCTTGATGGACAAACTGAATTCACTGTTTTCTCATATCTAGATCTTTTGCAGCTTCTAGGCTGGAACAGGACTTTAATACCATCACCAGTCTAGCAACTTATCCCCTTCATTGCAGAGCCCAGGTCAAAAAGAATCCCAGGTACTAAACAAGATTGTGTCCCAATCATCCTTCTGGATCCCATTGGGGAATCTGGGTGACTTTCATTGAAATGTGCTGTGTAGAGGTTGTGGGTGTTGGTTGTTTCCAAACAAAATAGGAAATTCACTATCCAAAACATTTGATAAAATAGTAATTTGTTGCAATCAAAATGCAAAACAGAGAAGAAATAATGCTGTTCGTTATTAAAGAAATTATAGAATTCATTATAGAAATAATGAAGTGAGAGAAGTGATGTCTGGAGCAGGGGTCGCCAATCTTTTGGACCTCAGGGACCACTAAATTTTAGATCCCAGGGACCACTAACTGGTGCGGTGGGTGTGGCCTAATTTGCAGGTGTGGCTTGGTGGTCATGTGACTGGCTGGGCATGGCTTGTATGTAAATATTGTAAATATTTATATACATATTGAATTTTTTATTAAAAAAAAGGAACTTTTACCCAAAATCAGGCAAAGCAGGCAGGCAGATTGAGTTGCTCACAGAATCACAGATTCATTCAGAGATCTATCTGCCCTTGGTTAGCTCAATCTGTCACATAAAATTTGCTTGCAAGCAAATTCATAAAATTAATTCACAACACACCATGCATGTAAATATTGAATTTTTTATAAAAAAAGAACAACCTTTACCCAAAATCAGGCAAAGCAGGCAGACTGAATTGCTCACAGAATCATTCAGTGATCTATCTATCTGCCATCGGCTAGCTCAGTCTCTGAAATTTGCTTGCTGTGAGTCTTCACTGAATTTGCTTGCAAGCAAACCTTCAGTCCTAAGGGACATTTGGATGTGCTGAGCCGAAGATCTAAAGACTAGCTAGAAAGCAAGAAATCCAACCATTTCCTGCTTCTTAGCTAATCTAAATCTCCCGGCATAGCAGAACAGATGATGGTCAGAAAAAGGAAAAATAGCAATTTAGCAGGCAAGTTTACTGGGTAAGGAGTGAGTGGGTGGGAAAGGTTCGTGCTGGCCATGTGAGCGACGCAGCCTTGCGTTTCTGCGCAGCCTGGATTAATTGTTTTGTGGGAGTGCTCTGGGGGTGAAATTTCTCTGCGGCCCACCAAAATTTTCTCACGACCCACCATTTTGTCACTGATTAGAAGTGTTTTTTATTTTGCCATTTCACCAACAGTCCAGCTTTGTCCCTGTGCCTGCTGTGCCAAGTGCATAGCACTTGTATATATCTCTTTTTGGTCTCAGCCATTGTGATACCACTCACAATGATAACTGTCATGTCCAGATGTCCCAATGTCATTGTCATCCTCACTTTTCCGTTTCCGGAAATACAAGAAGTGATGAAACGGGCCTATTTTTTGGCCTGCAAAGGCTTCCCTCAAGCCTGTGGGAAGCTGAAAAAGGCCCGAAAATCAGCTGGGAGGCACACGCATGCGCAGTGAGTTAAGGTTGTCTGGGGCTCACTTGCCCGCACAAATGGCTCTGTGTGCCACAAGTTCGCCATCACGGTTCTAGGGTGTTAGCTATTTCTGCCAGCTTAGTACCGTGTTTCTCCAACAATACGGCCTCCACCAATAGGAAGGCCCAACATGATTTCTAGGCATGAGGTGAAATTAAGCCCACCCCCAAATTTTAGGCCTATTTAATCTATGCGTTTTCCCACCATTTCTCACATCGTTCGAACTACATGAGGTGAAGAGAAATGGGGGGAAGGGCGGGGGGGGGAGAAAACTTGCCTTTAGGAGTGCCCTGCAGGTAGCCTAGACTAGAATACCCCGATCTACGATAGAACATCAGCCGATAGAAGTTCCACGAAGGCAGTCCCCAGCCGCTTTGGGGCGAGGCATGGCTGCCCGTGTCCCCTCACCATTAGGCAGTGTCTTTTGGGCGATGGAAGCTCCCCAAGGGCAGTCACCAGCCACTTCGATTGGCCAGTAGAAGCGGCCTCGGGCGAGCGCACGCACACACTCCCCTAGCTGCGAGGCCGCTTCTACCGGACGATTGAAGTGGCTGGTGACTGCCCTTGGGGAGCTTCCATTGCCCGGAAGACACTGCCTAATGGCGAGGGGACACAGGCAGCCACGCCTCACCCCGAAGCGGCTGGGGACTCTGCCTTTGGGGAGCTTTCGTCAGCCGATAGAAACGGCCTCGTGGAGAGGTACGTGCATATGGGCCGCTCTAGGTGGGGGAGGAAATTAAGTCACCCCCGAAAAGACCCGGCCTTATTTTGTGAGAAACACGGTATCATCTGCAAATTTGGTAAGTTCCCCTTCTCTTCCCTCATCTAAGTCGTTTATGAAGATATTGAAGAGTACTGGGCCTAAGACGGAATCTTGTGGTACCCCACTGCTTACTTCCATCCATGTAGATGTAGACCCATTAAGGACTACTTGTTGAGTACAGTTTGCCATCCAGTTACGAATCCATCTGGTAGTGATGCTATCTATCTCACTTTTTTCTAGCTTACCAAGAAGTAGGTTGTGGTATAATTTGTCAAATGACAATTTCATTCTTCACTATATTGAAGAATAAAATAAGATTGGTTTGGCATGATCTATTTTTAACAAACCCATGCTGACTGCTAGTTACTACTTTATTTGTTTCTAGATGTTGGCAGATCTGTTTTTTTTAAATTACCTTTTCCAGTATCTTCTCAGGTATTGATGTTAGGCTGATTGGTCTGTAGGTCTGTCCACATCCCTTTTTTTTAAAGATGGGAACCCACATCAGTTTTAGTTAGTGTACTTTATTGTCATTTGCACCTCGTACAACGAAATCAAATGCCATCTTTCTTTTCCAGTCCTCTGGTAATTCCCGGGTGTTCCAGGATATTTGAAAGATGTGGGGCAGTCGTTCTGAGATGACCTCTGCCAGCTCCTTTAGAACTCTGGGATGTAATCCGTCAGTTCTCCTATCTGCTACTTCGAGAGTCCAGGATGGGTTAGATTCCTCCCTATTACATCATAAAGCTTAGTCTGCTGTATAAAAGGCCAGCCTCTAGTCAGGTTCCCCAGCTTTGACTCAGCTCCTAGTCTAAACGAGCTTCGTGTCTTGGAAACAGAATTAAGGATAGTAGCTAGCAATTAGCTGGAAAAGGTTGCAGGTTTGATGTCAAGCCTCTGATACACAGCTGCTCCGAGGCTAAAAGTTTCGCTCCTGGGTTTCACTCTTTGCTTGGGGCTCTTAGAGCATAAAGAGCAGTGGTTCCCAAAGTGGGCGGTACCACCCTGGGGGGCGGTGGGATGCCTTAGGGGGTTGCTAAGAGGCAAGGGGGCTAGCAGGGGAGCGCTGGAGGTGGGCCCCTCGCAGGGCACAATTCAGGGGTGAGAAAAAATCCTGCTGCCGCTGCATTCGGGGCAAGCCCCTGCAGGATCACCCCATTGCCTTGCACACTTCAGTGTGGGGGCTCAATAGGGTGATCCTGCAGGGCCTCGCCCTGAATGCTCTCCTTTTCAAGCATCCTGCCACCACCACGTTTGGGACAAGGCCCCTCAGGATCACCCCATTGACTTGCATACTCTGATGCAAGGGGTTCAATGGGGTGATCCTGTGTGGCTTTGCCTCGAACGCAGCGTTGGGAAAGGAGAGCAAAGCCACTCTGTCTTTGGTCTCCTTTTCAAACATGATGCCACCGTGTTCAGGGCGAGGCCCAGCAGGTCCACCCCATTGAGCCCCTTGCATCAGAGGCACCTGCCCAAGCAAGTCCGAATGGAGTGGTGTACAAAGTCAATGGGGTGAGCCTGGGAGACAGAAAGAGAGAAGGAAGAAGATAAAGAGAAAAGGGAAAGAAAGAAAAAGGGACAAAGAAAGAGGAGGAGGTGGAAGGGACAGAAAGAAAAAGAAATAAAGAAGGAGGGAGGGAGGAGAAAGATAATGAGATATCTATTCTAGTCCAATTACCTGCTCCAGCAGGGTTAGAAGGGAGCGTCTGTGCATTTTTTTGTGTTCTCCTTGTAATTTACCAGTACATTTTGGTTTTGCCTTCTTCAGAATTGGCACTGTAATACATTGGGGAAAAGTATTTTTTTAGGATGGAGGTGTTTGGTCCAATGGATCCTGTTTAAAGCCTCAACAAAATGTGAGAGCTTCCTGATAGTCTTGGCCATGTTTCATCCATAAAATCTTTAATTAATAGAAGCCAAAGATGTTTCAATGCGCTGGCAAAGATGCTGGCAAAGATGTTTCAGTGTGGAAAAGGGTCTCTAAACTAGGCCTCATTTCAATCTGATGCATCAGGTCTCTCTCTCCCCCTCCCTCCTCATTCTCTCCATTCCCCCCTCTTTCTTTGTCCTTTTTTCTTTCTTTCTCTTTTCTCTTTCTTTTCTTCTTTCTCTCTTTTCTCTCTCTCTCTTTCCCTCTCCCAGGCTCACCCCATTGATTTGGTGCACTGCTCCGCTCGGACTTGTTTGGGCAGGTGACTCCAGTGCAGTGGGCTCAATGGGGTGGACCTGCTAGGCCTCGCCCCGAACGCAGCGGTGGTGGCATGTTTGAAAAGGAGTCCAAAGCCAGAGGTCTATAATTTTTGCTGCAAAGAATCACAAAAGCTTCTGGGTTGTGCACAAGAAGGGACACATGTCAATGCAATTCAGCAACATAAAATAAAGAAATTCAAATGCAACAAATCAACTAGTATCGGCAAAGGATCTCTGATTAGATTTTATTCACTACTAGAATCTAATCAAGATGCTTTGCCGATTCTAGTCCAATGATCTGCTCCAGCAGGGTTGGAAGGGAGTATGTGTATATGTGCGTGCATGGCTGTCAAAACTCCAAAAACAGGTCGAGTAGTTCTGGGGAGGCCAGTCATAAATTAGAACACTTGCTGAGCAACTGGCCATTAAGTGAGGACCACTTGTATTTGGTTTGCCAGTCACCAAACCACACCCACCCAGTCATGTGACCAGCAAGCAACACCCTCAAATTAGGCCACGCCCACAGAAATTTGAATCCCGCCCCTGGGTGGGGGGCATTGAGGATGAGTTTGTAGCACCAAGGGGGCGGTGGACTGAAAAAGTTTGGGAACCACTGCTATAGAGCTACAAAGGCCCTCCAACAATTTCATAAAGGTTGCAGGTTTGATCTCAAGCCTCTGACACACAGCTGCTCTGAGGATAAAAGTTTCACTCCTGGATTTCTCTCTTCGTTTGGGGTTCTTAGAGCCTATGCAGCAACAAAGGCCCTCCAACAATTTTTCCTCGTGCAGGCAGCTATTTTATTACCTCAGCAGAAAACATGAGGCTGGTGGCCATTTTAATTGGCCAGAAGCATCAGTTTGTCTTATTCTATGGCAATATTTCTGAGAAAACTATCACAGTGAGATGAAGGGATTGAGGGTTGCTTCCAGCACCTCTTGTGTATCCCTGGTTTGATCATGGAGGCCTTCAAGCAGACAGAAGCCTCTGGATTAGAGGCACACACACTCCTGGCCCAGAAGAAGAAGAAAAAAGGAAGAGTCAGCATGGCCAGTCAGCTCAAAGGGAAGCAGTGGCAAAAATCAGGGCCAAAGCCTTCGCTCCAAAGAAAGTTTCCCGAGCTGAACTAAAGGCTGAAAAAAGGAGGCATGCTGTGCTCGAGAGACAGTTTGCTAAAACTCTGGACCAAATGAGGGGACGTTTGCAGCAGGCTTCCCTTCCAATGGAACCACAGGTTGGCCAAATTGTGGGGCCCAGGGAACAGGGAGTCCACTCTTCTTCCTTCTCCTATACCCAAACCTGGTCTCCTATGGTAACAGGAGGAAGGAGGTCCCCAAGACCTTAGCAAATCAGGACCCCATTTTCTTCAGGTCCCTACAATTCCACCTCCCAACCAGAGCATTAGACCCGAAGCTACCTTCACCCCCCGCTGCTGCTGGCCTACGTCCTGGAGAAGCCCACTCAGGCAGTGGTTCCTCTGACATTTCCCTAATAGTCTCTTCTGCCATTCAATGAGGATTAGCACAGGGCTTACAACAGCTCTTTTGGCCTCTGGGGGGTGAACAAGATTGGTTCCCTAATCCCTCTTTAGGGGCCTCTCCTAAACACAGGGAATACCCTAGACCTCAGGAGCTTGGTAGGCCCTCTACTCAATCTGATTGGAGGGGATTATGGGGAAAGGGATTACTCACTCCCCTCAGAGCATAGCCACTCCTCTGGGTCAGAGGAGGAAGAGGGTGAGATCAGAGATCAATATATGTCTGAGGCAGAAAGTTTCCTCCAGGACCAGCCCCCCCCCCCATGGAGGTCTTTAAGCCTTATTTAAACCCCCTATTACAGAAGGCCTTGGTCACTGCCCAATTGACCCTGGAGGAGGTGGCACCTGAACCCCAGAGGGATCTTTCAACCCAAGGGAATACTCTTTTCTCTTAACCTGTGGTCCACACAGAGGTTCTTCCTTCTCTGTTATTTTTGGACCTTGTCAAAGAACAGTGTGCCACCCCTGCTGCTTCATCACACGATCGACATTTCTACAATGTAGGACCAGCCTTGGCCTCTACTCTTGTGGTCCCTTCGGAGGAGGAGGAGTGGTCTCCTCCTCCTCTGGCACCCCCACCGAACCAGAAGACGTGTCAAGTCTGAGGACAAAAGATCAGAGCAAATGCTCCTCATCAGGCATCAGCTTAGGCTGTCCAAGCATCAACAGCAGGGTCATTTTTTACCAGAGCCTCACTCCGCTGGCTGCATCAGTTACAGGAGTGCCTTCCTCCGTCTGATTTTAGATCTCACCAAGATCTAAACAAAATTATTGCAGCAGCTGAATTTATGGCGGATGCTGCTCTGAATTCAGCAAAATTTGCCTCCAGAGCCATGGCCTCTCAATCACAGCTAAACGACTACTTTGGCTCTTTACCTGGCAATCCGAATCACGCTATGAGTGGAAGCTGGCATCGGCTCCTTATGCGGGTGAGGCTCTGGATTTGATTGAGACCAGGGGTAAGAGGAAGGTCCTCTCCTCGACAGGTAAGAAAGTGGATTACCGCCCAACCCCTTATTTCCATCCCTCATCTTTCTGGGCCGAACCTTCCCCTCACTTCCCCCGTCATCAGAGGGCCTTCCCTCAACACCAGGAGCAGTGCCCTGAGGTGAATAACCGACAACAGCACCAATATAATGGTAGATGGCCCTTTTGAGGAGGAAGGGGCCGTGCCTTCCGAAGCTCCAAGTGAATGCCTGTTCCCCCTTCCCATTGGAGGTCATCTGGCCTTTATCACCAGATGGGAGGAGTCTACATTGAATGCCTGGGTCTTCAATACAATCAGATCAAGTCTGCAACTAGAATTCCTTTCACCTCCTCCAGAGCATTTTGTGACTTGCCCCCTATCACGGGATGATGCCAAAAGGGCCCTAATGGAATTGGCCATCCAGCATCTTGTCGATATTAGGGCTATTCAACCAGTTCCTGTGCACCAGCAAGGGTGAGGGTTTTATTCCAGTTTTTTTGTGGTTCCAAAGGCATCGGGGGGTGGGTGGGGTGGCATGCCATCCTAGATCTGAAGTTTTTAAACAGGTTCATCCCATACAGGTGTTTCAAAATGCAGACCTTGCATTCCATCCTAGAGAGCATTCAGGAGGGCGACCTCCTCTCTTCCATAAACCTTACAGAGGCCTACCTCCCCATTCCTATTGGCATCATGACCGCCAGTTTCTTCATTTTTCCTATCAGTACAGGCATTCCAGTACCGGACCCTTCCTTTCGGGCTGTCATCGGCTCCCAGAGTTTTCACCAAAGTACTGGCGTTGGTGGCTACCCTTTGGGCAGTTTCTGTCAGACTTCAGTGTTACCTGGATGATATTTTAATCCAGTCCACATCACACTGATCTGCCCTACAATCTCCCCTTGGCTCAGAGACTGCTGAGAAAGATGATCTCTTTCGTTGGTATCATCCTGTGGGCAAGACTGCACTCACTGACTCTTCAGTGGTTCCTGCTCCTCTTTCAATGAGCAGGCACCAGCAACTCTTATTCCAGAATGCAGATCCTCCCACAGGTTCTGCGCTCATTTCCACTGGCATTCTCCGGTGCTTTGGAGGGGGCATCCATTCAAAGAGCTGGACATATTGCTGATCACAACAGATGTCAGCCTCCAGGGCTGGGGGGCCATGCTGGATAGCGAGATGGCCCAGGGACATTGATCATTGGCAGAGGGGTCTTGTCCGGATAAACTGGTTGGAACTCAGGGCTATCTTTCTGGCCCTCAAACACTTCTGTTCAAGGGTGACGGGGCCATGTACTGGTGATGACGGACAATGTGGCCACAAAAGCATATGTCAACAGATGGGGGAACAAAGTGTAGGGTCTTGATGAGGGATGCCTAGGGCGTTGGGTAGAGAGGAACCTTCTATCCATCAGGGCGGATCACATGTCTGGGGTTGACAACTCTCAGGCTGATTGGCTGAGTCAGAGTGTGGTCGACCATGCGGAGTGGAGCCTCCACCCCTCTCTGTTCAGGGAACTACCCATCAGGTTCAGACCTGTTTGCATCTCCCCTGAATGCTCAGGTAAGCAGATACTTCACTCAGATTCTACACTCAGGGAGGGAGCCAATGCACTTCGGACCAGATGGCCCCCGGTCTCCTCTATGCCTTCCCCCCTTTCGATCATTCCGGCGGTCATTCGAAAGATGTTGGAGGAGAAGACGGAGCTGATTCTCCTGGCACCTCATTGGCCCAGGAGACCCTGGTTTGCGGATCTGGTGAATTTATCGGTCGCCCACCTTTGGAGAATCCCAGACCACAGGGTCTCACTTCTCCAGGGACCCTGGTTCATCTAGAGCCACAATGATTCCACCTAACTGTGTGGCGCTTGAGTGGCAATACATGAGAGATTTGAACATTCCGGATCGAGTCATCCTCACTATTCATACCTCATGTAAACCTTCCACAACGTACATTTACAATGCCACATGGAAGGTTTTCTACCAGTGGTGCCAGAAGGCGGACCGGGTTCCCACCACAGCAACTGTAGCTGATGAGCTAATGTTCTTTCAGGTTGGGTTGGATATGGGTCTTTCACCCAATACTCTCCACCGCCAGGTGGCGGCCTTATCGAACATTATCCACTGGGATCATTTTTCATCCCTGTCATATCACCCTTCCGTGCTCAGGTTCCTAATGGAGCCGCTAATATCTGCCCACCGGCGATCCACAGATATCCCTCATGGGAGTTACCCAAGCTGCTGCAGGCATTAACAGAATCACCTTTTGAATCTTCCAGATCAGTTTCACTTCAGTTCCTAACATATAAGGTAGTTTTTCTGGTCGCCACTGCTTTGGTTAGGAGGGTTTCTGAGCTTGTAGCTCTCAATCAGGGAAGATTTCTGTTCCTTCTATGACAACAGGCTGGTCCTGCGTTTGGACCCCACGTTTGTCCGTAAAGTTTCATAGTTTCATATAAAAGTTTCATACCTGGCTTCATAGGGCCCACGAAATCCTACCCATCATCTAGAACACAAATGGCATAGACTAGATGTTAGGAGGGCTTTATGTATTTACATGCACATTCCGGGAAACCAAGGCCTTATTTGTCTCTTTCTCCCATAATTCAGTGGGTTGCAAGGCCTTCCCTCTCACCTTAAGCAGGTGGATTAGATCCTGTATTGTCAAAGCCTACATCACTTTGTCCATTCCAGTGCCAGTTAGACTCATGGCGCATTCCACCAGGAGTGCTGCTACTTCAGCCGCTTGGGCTACTCAAGCTTCTCTGGAGGAAATATGTAGAGCGGCTTTGTGCCTATGCTAGAATTCACTGTCTCCCAGTTTCTGACTTGTTCCTTTAACCACTACACCAGACTCTAGAAGACTAAGTTCATGATTATATTTTTAAGATACATTCATTGTTTGGACTTCATGTTTTTTAAAATCAGCTTTCTGTTATTAATATCTGTCATCCACCCTGTTCTAGGGTGTAGTAATGATCCATGGAATTTGTCTGCAACATGCAAAGTAAAGAGAGGCACTTACCATAGTTCCTCTTGCAGAATTAGGATTGTTTATTGGAGTTTTGCAGCAAGGAGGGAGAGTGAACATGTGAGAAAAAAGTAGCCAGTGCTTTAAAGTTTGTCATATAGCAGTGGTTTTCAGCACCAAGTGCCAAAACAGGAGTGCATGTGCACAGGAAAGTGGAAGAACAGCTCTCCAATGTGCATGCATGGGAGCGCAGGAAACCAAAAGCTTAGCTTTCCGATGCACGCATGCGCGCCATTCACCTGGTATTCTAGTTTTTAACTCGCATGCACGCACAAAGATCAGCTGCCTGGCATGCACATGTGCGTTGGGGGAGCTGCTCTTGTGGTTTCCAGTGCTCCCACGTGCGAAGACTAGCTGGCCAAAGTGCATGCACATGCGAGGACTAGATGGCCGGCATACCTATGCATGCCAGGGGAGCTGCTTTTCCAGTTTCTGCTGTTCCATGTGCACGAAGATCAGCTGGCTGGCATGCATCTGTGTGCCAGAACCCAGAGGAGCAAGGCTGGCGTGCTTGGAGAAATGGAAGAGCAAGGCTGGCGTGCCCGGAGAGATGGCTCTGCATGCTACTTTGCATAGGTTCATCATCACAGTAAATGGGAGGGGAAGAATGGTTGGACCAGATGGCTGAGTATGTTTAAGGCCTCTCCCCCCATCCCCAATTCTGAAAAAAAAACAACCCTTGGGGACTAGTTTGCAGACTGTGTATTGGCTGTATCTGAAATCATTGCTGTATTTGACTCAGAATTCATGTATTTAGCATGACAAGTATAGCATTTTATTGCACGATTAATAGAATGTTTAATGAATGAACAATGAAATATAGAAAAATACCGTCATATTTTAGGAAGTTTCTGTGCATAGGAAATGATGTTATGGATCGGGTGTCCAAATGTGCCTTGTCTCAGGTTTGGTCTACTTTTTCATGTGTTAAACTTAAAGTTTGCAACTCTTACCATTTTTCAGAATAAAAATGGAAGGTAATATTATTTATTAATGCTAACGTAAAAATGTCCGCTTTATTTTTCAGGTGCCATGTTTCAGGACATAGTGGGAGTATTGGGAAAGAAGAACTAAAGATACAACATAACTTGAGATACAGGCTAAGTGGAAAAAAATTAACCTGTCTCTGAGGTGACTAAAGGGGAATAATGGTGATTTTGCGCCGGGCTCGGCCGCCTGCTTCCGCCCCAACCAGCAATGAATCTTGACTCGCTCTCGCTGGCCTTGTCTCAAATCAGCTACCTGGTAGACAATTTAACTAAGAAAAACTACCGAGCCAGCCAGCAGGAAATACAGCATGTAAGTGAGGAGCATCGCGCTACTTTGAAATTGTGATGGAAAGAAAATAAGCCTATTCTCAGCTAATTTTGTATCATTGCTTTTCGTACTACTTTAACTTCTTCATATAACAAAAATGGATCTTACTGTAATCCATTTGCTGAAAGCTGTGTTTCATCTGGTGACATCGACAGTTTGCTGTCTCCAGATTAGTATCCAAATTGTGTTAGATGGCTTGGACTAAGTTCATTTACCACTTATTAAAATTCCTGTGCTGAATTTTGTTTGCTGTCAGAAGTGCTGAGTCAAGAGAGTTCAGTCCATGCCAATAATTGCTTTGCCCCATTTTTTTCTTTGAGAGTAAGAGTAGATCCACCCCATGTTTTTTTGGCCAGCCTGTCCTTACGGATATTTTCCATGTTTGATTGCATTGATACAACAAACATCTTTGATATTTCTGGATTAGTAGGATGAAGAAAATGTTCTCTGGAATATATTGTTACGCTAAAAAACATATTTTCTTGTATTTAGCCTTTAAGGTAAGTATACAGTTAATTTTTAGTTACAAATTTTTGTGAGTACGTTTGATATTTTTCAGGTTAAAATGTAACTTTATATTCTAGTACATTCTAGTACAGGAATTGAGGCAGGTAATTCAGTTTTTATATTAGGCTGCACACGTTTTGAAAACAAATTGACTCCTTTTCCTGACTTTAATCTTTTTCGACTTGAGGAAGTAGATATGGTTCTGGTTGTTAGCTATACCAGCTCTGTAATATATACATGTCTCCCCTAATTGGCTAATTTGGGAGATAACATGTGGATGCATCACCTCTTTAAGAGATGGTTCCATTGTTTGTTAAGGAGGCTCTTTCCTTAAGAGGCCATCATGGACACAATAGTACTCGACAATTTATATTAGTTTCCAACATTTATCTTTGGGGTAAGGTAGTGGAGAAGTTGATTGCACAATGGCTTCAAAGAACTATGGAAGAAATGGGTTACAGTAGAACCTCTGGTCACGACCACAATTCATTCCATAACTTTGGCGATTTCTTCATCTTTAGGAATTTCTGGGTTGGGTCATGTTTGATCGCCACCCGAGTATGTGTTCATGACCAGATTCAAAAATTTTGTGAATTTTTTGGTTGGAACCCGATTTAGTCGTAGTTAGGAGCGTTCGTGACCAGTGGTTCTACTGTATCTGGATCCCTTTCAGTCAGGGTTCAGGCCCAGGTTTGAGATGACACTGATGGCATTCTTGAATGATCTCTGATGAGCAGGACAAGGGAAGTCTTGACCTTGCTGTTGACCTCAGCAACTTTCAATACCACCAGTCATGGTATCCTTGGGGGGGGGGTGTTTGGTGACACAGTTTTATGCTGTTCTCCTTCCTTTTGAAACTGTTCCAGTTGGTAATGATAGGGGAAGGAAGGTCCAGTTTGTGGCCTGTCATTTGGAGTACCACAGTATTTGATGCTCTCTCCTTTCCTGTTGAACTTCTACATGAAAGTGATCCATGGGATCAAAGGGAGAAATAAATAACGTGCGAATGATATCCAGACATTTTTGTCCCAGACTGTGCAATTGATGCTATGGAGGTCCTGTTGCTATCCTGGAGGCTGTGGGGCCTGTATGGGGAACAACAGGCTCAATTCTAGTAAGATTGAGTGGCTTTGGGTTTTAGGACTCCCTGCTTCTAGGAATGTTCCACCCATTGTTTTAAATTCTGCTCGTTTCCAGTAAGTTCTACTCAGGCAGATCCTTTGTACATGCATGGAGGTTCTCCTAGTCTTGGAGCTCTTGCTTGAAATACAGGGTGTCAGCCATGATAAAAAGGGACTTTGTACATCTTTGTGCTATGCATCCATTCCTGGATAGGGAAGCCCTGCTCATGGTTATTCATACCTTAGTCATCTCCCTCTTGGATTATTGCAATGCACTGTATCTGGTGCTGCCCTTGAAAAGCAGTTGGAAGTCTGCACTGTGCAGTAACACAGGCAGTTATGAGTGTCAGTCACTTGCTCATGGACACCGTGCTCCATGAGCTGCATTGAGTGTTAGTGTATTTCTGGATGTAATTTGGAAGTGGGGTGGTCAAAGCCCTTCATGTCTTGGGACCCGCTCTCTCCAGTGATGTCTACCATCTTGTTAGAGCTGGCAGGCAAGGTATGCTCTGCCCCCCCAAAATGCAGGCTTGTTGAGCCAGGAAGAGAGCTTGTCTGCCCCCAAACCCATCCACTGGAACATTCTTCCCCCATAAATTAGACTTGGTCCACTCCTGCTGATCTTTTGAAAGACATTGGAAATCTGGCTTTGACATAAAGCCTAGGCTCCTGAGAGTTCTTGCCTGCAGAGTTGGTTTAAGTTATCTTTTGTTTTCAATGGGATTGTGTTCCCCCCGCCCCCTGGTTTTTAACTGCTTGAGCAGCAAAGTCATGTCAGCAGGACAGGTGGCCATATGAATGTATCAGATAAATTCCAAATGCCCTCTGGCAGAACTTAACTTATGGAAGGATCCTTCTTGAGGACACCAATTAACTTCCAGGGGAAGTTATGGACTTGAGAAGTCTGTATTGCCTTAGCTCCCCATGCCTCTTTAAAAATAGCACTACCTTGGGCAGTTTTTCCCAAGATAAAAGTATTGGGGGAATCCTTTTCTGATGGGAGAAATGGTCCTGCAGATATCTAGGTGCCTAACTATAAAGCTTTGATCTTGACTTATATTTTATCTTGAGGACATGTCTATGCGTTTCAGCTTGGCTCTTGAAGCTAATTTGGGGTTATTTTCTGCATCTTAGATTGTGAACCGGCACGGACCTGAAGCAGACAGGCATTTGCTACGCTGTCTCTTTTCTCATGTGGATTTCAGTGGCGATGGTAAAAGTAGCGGTAAAGATTTCCACCAGGTACATTTGTTTGTTTGTTTATTTAATTTATATTGCTGCCTATTTGCCCAGGGCGACTCGAGGTGGCTTACACAATGCAAAACCATGTTTAAAACAAAAAATAAAAACTAAGAAAAAGAATCAAATAAATAAAGTACAATAGAACAAAACCTGGGAAAAAAATCACCCCAACTCCCACCCCCTGCTCCGACAACAGCAGATCACAATAGCCATTTGATGGGCTCCATTCCACTCTGAGTTCCCACCCTTAGAGAAGGCAGATTGAAAGCCCTCAGAACTATAAGCCTGGGGAATTCCATCGCCAGCCCTGCGGCGAGGTCCAGGAGCATAGGTAGGGAAGCTGCCTTGCAGCAGGGAGGCTGGTACAGCAGCAGCAATCCCACTTGAATTGAAGTTGAAGTGAAGTGAAGAATTTTCTATTACTCTCCGTTGCACTGAATGGAGGATCCAAAGTGTGGGTTGACTCTGCTTCCTTGCTTGAAGGCTGAGACAATCAAATGCTTAGTCCCGCCTCTTCCTACTGAGCATGCCTAGTTTTGACTCAGTCTTCATGCAAGTAAGATGCATGGAAAAGGGGCTCTAAAGCAGAAAATTTAGAACACCCTTTGGATCAAGAGAAAAAATCCCACAAAAACAGAAATCAAGCTAAATAAGGAACTGTGAGTAACTGTGTTAAAGCTGCTTCCACGAACCATCAGAGCAGCCATGGGGTGGGTAACACCTGTTTGGTGCTTTAAAGAAAGCTGCTGCCGCTCCATATGAGTGGGCAGAGGGGCGCTCAGCTATCCTGAACAAAGAAGGCTGCTTGCCACAGCAAGGGCTAAAACCCATGGGAGTGGGAGGAAAAGAAAAGGAGGACCACTGCTCAGTTACCGCTGAGCAAATTCCAAAAGGCAAAAGCATCCAGGATCCACAGCCATTAATCTGGCTCAGAAAGGGAGTCAGGACCCTTAAAAGACCTTGAAGCACAGAGGGCAACAGCACTGATCAGTTTCAGCTGGGCATGCTTGCAAACGGCCAGATTCTAAAGGCCTGGCTGCAGGGCTCCACTGTGAGTGGGACAAACTGTCCCACAGCACAAGGGACAAACATGCCGGATTTCTCGAAAACGAAGGCAAGTGGGGAGGTCCAAGCCCAGCCAGAGAAAAAAGCTCTGAAGGGGCCAGGGTAGTCAATTAGACAAGTGAAGGAAAAGAAAAACCCTTGCACCAAGTTTCTAAAGCTGATGAAAGGGAGGCTCTAAGGAGGCAGAAAGCCATTGAGAAAAGCTTTGCAAGGGCGGAAAAGGAAGTGGAGAAGAATGAAACTTCCCATGCTCCAGCAAATAGACCAATAGAGAAAAAGCAGCAGGAAGGGTTGGCTATCGGAAGGAGCAACAAAGGGAGACAGATTTTTCTGATGAAGAAGAACCGGTGATAGATACCCCATTTACGGGTCTATTTCGACCTCAGTTGTTCAAAATGCTGCTAGGCAAAACCAAAGCAGCAACAGGTTTGGGTACTGACCCAGCGACAACAGAGGCACTTCCAGATTTAACAAATCTGAAGGATTTGGTGGGATTCAAATTTTTTTACTATCGGTTCTGTGGACATGGTAGGGGAAAGATACTGTGAAAACTCCAGTATTTGCCGGTTCTCCGAACTACTCAAAATTTCCGCTCCCAGTTCTCCAGAACTGGTCAGAACTTACTGAATACCACTTCTGATCATTTCTATGCAAGGCCTAAGGTGGACTGTGAGAAACTACCTTCACCTGAATTGTTCAGAGAGGTGACACAAGGACAATTGACCTAAATAAAATAATAGCAACAATGGAACTTATAGCAGACACCATTCTCAATGGCACCAAATATGCTTCCAAGGCTATTACATCATCGGTGGCAGTGAGGCACCTGGTTCGACTCTGCCATTGGTAGGCGGATTTAAAACACAAATGGAGGCTAGCATCTGCCCCAGTCAAGGAGGACAAGTTATTCGGCAAACGAATTGAATCCCTCATAGCAGAGACTTAGGACAAAAGAAAGGTTTTGCTTAAAATATACAGCCAGGCGGACTTACGTTCCTAACCTTATCCACAAAGGCTGTCTTTTCCGGCCACAGATGTAGGGGCTGGGTACCAACATTCCCAGATACCATACACACATGGACAGACACAACAACCAGACAGAACCGGGTTTTGAGACAGAGATGGACAGCAGTTTCAGGGAAGACAGCTATTCAGGGGCTCAACCAGCAAGGCCCTTTCGCCATACCAAGTGACAACAGGAACCGTGCACCCATCAACGGAAGATTGGGCCAATTTGTTGACTGATGGGAATCAACAATGAAGGACACTTGGGTCCTAAGCACAGTAGGAATTCTAACTCTGGAATTCCTCTCCACACCTCCAAACTCCTTCAGAAGATGCCCGATTTCAAGGGACAGATCAAAAAGGAGCATCATGGAGGCAGCAGTTCAACACTTGTTGGACATCCAAGCTGTACAACCAGTCCCATGGGATGAACAGGGGCAAGGGTTCTACTCAATCCTGTTCATAGTTCAAAAGTCATTGGGGTGGGTGGGGGTGGAAAGCAATTTTAGATCTCAAAAGACTAAACAGACACATAGAGTACAAGATGCAATCCCTCCAGTGAATTCTGGGGAATATCTGAGAGGGAGATATCTTCAGTGGACCTCAGAGGCATATCTACACATCCTGATTATCCAGTTCCATGAAAGTTTCTGCATTTTCACTAAGCAGGATGACACTACCAATACAAGGCCCTCCTGTTTGAACTATCCTCAGCACCCAGAACATTCACCAAGGTACTGGCAGCGGTAGCGGCACATCTCAGAACAATACCAGTGCATATTCAATGCTACCTGGACGACATTGATACAGTCCTCCTCCCCCCTAAAAGTAAAGGAGGACTTAGAGACTACAATACAAACGTTACAAGATCACGGATTTTCTGTGAACTTCGACGAGTCATCTGACTCTGACCAAATGACTGCTATACTTGGAGCAGTCATAGACACCAACTCCTGCGAAGTTTACCTGTCACAGGAACTCCAGGACAACATAAAAGCAGTAACAGGTCAGGTAATCACAGCCCCAGCCATAACCCTGGACCTGCTCTCAAAACTGCTGGGCAAAATTATATCCTGCATTTTGGTCGTGCCTTGGGCACATCTGCATGCAAGAACCTTACAATGGTTTCTCCTGCCATATCACAGATCAGGCAGGAGCAATGTGAAGATAAAGGTGCAGGTCCCACCAAAAGTGAAACAATCCCTCCAGTGGTGGAGGTCACAAGCCATAACCAAAGGCTGCAGATTCAAGGAGCCCAACCGCCTGATCATCACAACAGACACCAGTTTGTTTGGCTGGGGTGCTCACTGCCACTCCCAAATCACACAGGGTCAGTGGTCCAGAGCAGACCTTAAAAACAACATCAACTGGCTGGACTCAGAGCGCTGCATCTGGCCATAAAAGAAATTCCAAGCAGATACATAGGGGCCAGCCCATCCCAATACTGATGGACAATGTGGCCACCAAGGCCCACATCAACCAACAGGGGGGACACACTCCAGAACACTCATGCAAGAAGTACTAAGCTTAGGCTTCTGGGCCGAGAAGCACCTCCTATCAATCAGAGCAGAACACATCTCAGGAACAACAAATGTGCAGGCAGACTGGCTCAGCAGAACAATAGTCGACCACTCAGAGTGGCGCCTGCATCCAGATCTGATCAAGGAAATGACAACCCGATTTGGGAACCCAGCCCTGGATTTATTTACATCCCCAATGAACACACAATTCCCGAGGTTCTATTCAAGATTCCTGACACTGGGGGCAGAAAGAGCCAACACTCTCCATGTAGCATGACCCAGGGGACTCCTGTATGCCTTTCCTCCACTTCCATTAATTCTGAGGGTGATCAAAAAAGTGATAGAGGAGAAGGTAGAAATCCTATTCATAGCACCTCACTTTTCCAGAAGGCCATGGTACGCAGACCTGGTCAACCTATTGATAACCAGGCCACATAAAATACTCCCAGACAGGGTCACCCTTACCCAGGGGGTCTTACTGCATCCAGAACTGCAATGGCTCCAACTGACTGTCTGACACTTGAGCAGAATACACTGAATCAACTCAAATGCTCCACCAAGATCATACAGATGCTCTAGAAATCTAGGAGGTCGTCAACCAACAGGATTTATGACGCCACTTGGAGGACCTTCTGTGACTGGTGCTCCAAAGCACATATTGATCCAACCACAGTGTCAGTAACACAGGTACTAGATTTCCTCCAGGAGGAAATGGATAAAGGGCTATCCCCCAATACTTTACATAGACAGGTAGCGTCAATAGCATCAGTCTTGGGCTGCGGGACCCTAGAGTCTCTAACCCAACACCCATTTGTGCACACCTTCATCAGAGGGGCAACCAACTTAAAGCTGCCAGTAATCCACAGGTATCTCACCTGGGACCTAACCAAGATCCTGAGAATGCTCATGATAGAGCTGTTCGAGCCACTACGTTCTGCCAGCTTATGTTTTCTCACCCTTAAGATGGTGTTTCTTATGGCCATTACCTCAGCCAGACAGATAGCCGAACTGGCAACTCTCTCAATAAGGGAGGACCTTTGCATAATACACCAAACAGGGTGGTGTTACAGCTGGATCCCATCTTCACCACCAAACAGGGTGGTGTTACGGCTGGGCCCTGTGAAGGTGAATTCCACCTTCCACAGGGCCCAAGAAATAGTACTGCCAGACTTCTGAGACCAGTCCAGGAATTGGAAAAGAAATGGCATTCTTTAGATGTCAGTAGGGCCATATACATCTATCTAAAGAGAACAACCGCTATTAGGAAAACAGAATCAATGTTTGTGTCAATCAAACCTAATTCTTTGGGCCACAAGGTTTCATCATTGACCATGGGTCAGTGGATTCGGGCATGCATCACAAAGACTTAAGAACTCCAGTCTTTGCCACTGCCTGGCCGAGTGACAGCCCATTCAACTTGGAGCGCAGCCAGAATGGCGGCATGGAACACACAAGCCACTATTGAAGACATCTGCAGGGCAGCAACATGGTCTTCACTGTCCCCATTCATCAGGCACTACAAACTGGATGCATTCGCATCAGCGGAGGCGGCCTTTGGCAGAAGAATACTTCAAAGAGTGCATACGGAGGTGGGGCTCAGAACCAGACTACCCGTCTTTAGGACAGCCAGCTTTGGTATGACCAACACTTTGGATCCTCTGTTCAGTGCAACAGAGAAAGAGCGTTGTCTTACCTGAAACGCATATCTCATTGTGCTGAAGGAAGATCCAAACCCATCCTGGCAAGCATCAGGTCCTGAGCTCAGGAGTAACCAGAAAGAGCACCAAAAACATCCTCCTTCAGTGCAGTGAGAATATGCATTTCAGGTAAGACAATGCTTTTTTTGCTTTTTATATTTGTCTTGCAGTTTGACAACTACACTACACTATTCGCTACATGGGGTTGACATTGAATACCACTTAGACACTTCAACCAGAACATAGTGACACAGGCTGCAACAGGCATACCTTAGTGTGCCATGTAACACCTTTACAAGCTGCATTGATTGCCATTGCTTCTTGGGTGCAATTCAAGGTTCTGATACTAACCTGTGAAACCATACATGGCGTAGGGCCTGGCTACATGAGGGATCGCCTCTCTCCCATAACATCGGTCTGGACAACTTCATCCAGCAGGGTTGGTGTACTGTTGGTTCCTTCAGTTAAACAATGTCTCTGCTCAGGACTGTAATAGCACCTGCCCTCTGGAATGAGGTCATTCCCACCCCCTACCCCAGATCTGGATACCCCCACTCCGTGAAGCTTTTCACCCAGGCCTTTGGCAAGGGGCAGGGAAATCTTCATAGTCACATTCAGGTGCTTGGCAGCCCACCCACATTTATAATTTCAGCATGTGCTACAACTGCCCACATACACACACCTCTGTCGTTTTGGCTGCCTTGCATTCTGCCACCAAAGGCTTATGAATGGCCAGCAGCTACCTTGGCCAGGTAGTCCTTGTTAGTGGCAGGAGGAAGAGATGGAGAAGATCAGTTGGGGATAGCAGGGCTAGGTATCCGGAGCAGAGTGCAGAATGTTCAATGGGCAGAAATGGGAGGGGGGGTAGGTGAGGGCAATTAAAGCAGAAGCAAGCCTGACATGGTGATGGAGCCTTAGGGTGGGGATGAGGCACTGGGCAGGAGATGGCCCTGGCCCTGGCCTAACGGCTGCAATCTAGATTACCATATCAACCATTGCTAAACTGTGTAGCAATCACGTGATGTTTTGCTTAACAACCATTTGGCCTTGCAAGGGAAGTTCCAGTCCTAATTAGGCCCCTTCACTTTTGACAGAAGTTGCCATCCCAAGAATACCTGTATATATCCATATACCTAGCCATTTGGAGGAGAATCAGGTGATCTATCCTGAGAGGGTTTCAAAGTGGAATTCCTACCAAAAAGGCCTGTGCCTTCACTCCTTTATTCTCTGCTTTAGCAAATAGAAAATCATAAAGATTCCTGAAAACTAAAAATGGAAAAGGAGCATTTTAAACATTGCAACAACTTGGAATTGCATCTCCCTTTACAGACCTCTCACATCCCGGAAATAAACTGTTTCAACTCCTTCCCTCAAAACGACGCTATAGAGCACTGCACACCAGAACAACTAGACACAAGGACAGTTTTTCCCAAACGCCATCACTCTGCTAAACAAATAATTCCCTCAACACTGTCCAATTATTTACAGAGTCTGCACTACTATTACTATTAATCTTCTTATCACTCCTTATCGTATGACTGTAACTTTTTCGCTTGTATCCTTACGATTCATATGGACTGTTTTCTAGGATGATTTGATTGCTTATTGTACCCTATAACTATCATTAAGTGTTGTACCTGATGATTCTTGACTCTTGATGAATGTATCTTTTCCTTTATGTACACTGAGAGCATTGGCATCAAGACAAATTCTTTGTGTCTCCAATCGCACTTGGCCAATAAAAGAATTCTAGTTCTAATTCTTTTAAAAATGTATAGAGGATCTCAGAAGAGCCTTATGTTTTTTTGATATTGAGCTTATTAAAATTGAAAGTGAATATTGTGGAATATTTATTGAATTATTGAAAAATAACAGTTAATCCCATTAGAAATCAGCGTAAATAAAATAATTTTCATAAAATTCTACTTTCTTAACAAATGACATTGTTTTAAATTTTTGCAATTTTTAACTTCTGGCAACTGATTTTGTGGACCCCTGCAAGGGTTTTGGGAGATCCCACAGGGGTCTTCAGACTACACTGTAAGAAAATCTGGTTTAAAGTAACAATTCAAGATACAGCTTTAGCTTCTTTCACTAATAGCTTTGAATCAAACTCTTGTTCTAAGGGCATATTTTAATCTAATAGTTCTTTTGGTTTTAGGGCAACTTTTTACTTGTTTTTTTTTATATAAAATACTTATTCATATATCTTGGGTACCATTCTCTTTAAATACATATCATGATAATATATTACAGTATACATACCAGTAATAATTATGAATTATATCTATGTTCTCATCTTTGAGAAAGATAACCAAGCAAACTGTTAGCTGTCTAGTCTCTTCCACAATATTCCTTCCATAAGAGCTTGAAGACCTGGCTCTGCCAATTGGTCTGAGGACCCTAGGGAGGAGTACCACACTGGAATTGGCTATTAGATTGCTAGCAAACCCCCCTCGCTAACCCATCTTTCATTCTCATATCACTGTATTCTCCCTCGAGCCGCTCGGAGCATCCAGAGAGTGGGAAGTACTTCAGAGTCCTCTCTCACAGGCTGAGCTTCAATTGAGGAATGCTCCGCCCCCTCATGTGGCTCCATGCAGCATTCCCCAGTTTTTGCTCAGCCTCGGAGAGACAGGCTGTTTGCAGTAAAGGCTCCTTGGCTGACTCAGGCTTTCTCGATATTTCTTCCTATTTCTTCCTGCTCCACCAAAGGAAACAAGTTTGATCTTAGCCTTCTAGCTCCTGCGCAAAGGGTATCAACCTAGGGGGAGTTTTCCCTCGCCCCTAGGGGCTCAAAGCAGGCGGGATCGCAACACTTCGTGCTAAACCCCCCCCCCCCCCCCGTTTTGTTTCTCTGCCTCCACGCCGCTTCAGTGGCTCGTTAATTTCGCACCTGAAGGCGCTGCTGGTTTTTCCCCCACCTGGAACGCCGATCGTTGGGAGGGCTAATTCCCTCCTGCAAAGCCCCTTTCGGCACGCTGAGCTAGCCGGAGGAGCCCCCCCTTCCGTCCCGAGAGGCCCTGACAATAGCTCAGCTTGCGGCCGCCATTTTGGGTGCCGCCTCATGGTCGGGCGCCATTTTCTTCTACCGCTGTGGTCGATCCAGCTCCCATCGAGCTTAGTGCTGCTTCTACCTTCTGGTTAAGCACGTTTGGTTAAGCAGCCTCACTTGGGGCAAAACTTCGCAGTCTCCCCCCCCCCTCCAGTTGTCGTCTGGAGGTCTTCTAGAGGCCTCTCTGATACAGACCTCAGGCGTTCATTTGGCAAATTCGGACATTTTCTCGAGTCAGTTCTCCTTTTTTTCCTTGTTGGTATAGTTATACAGTTCAATTTGTTTAACCTGGTTGTTGTTCCACAAAAAAACCCAAAAAATTAATAATAATCAGAATCATAAATAATATCAGATAAAAAACTTTTATATCAAAATAAAAAATAAATAAAAAACCTAATACCTTGTGTATATATATATATATATCTTATTGCTATCTTCAAGTATCTCTCTTCTTGGTATTACAGTATATACTAAATTCCAAAAGGGGGTGCGGGCCAGCTCAGAGATCACCCGGCCTTGGTCATAGGCCGAACTCCAGGCGAGCCAATTGCCTCTAGTGAACTATATACATTTATCATTTAACAAAATGGCAGATGACATTTCCTCTAGACACCCTTCTCTGAAGGCTAAATCAAAGTCTTACCACTTGCGCAGGCAGGCTAAGCAACCTTCCAAGGCCTCCCAGCGGGACGCCTTAAGGCGCCATAAAGCATTGGAAAAGGAGTTCGATAGGCGATCCAGGGAGTCACATTCAGTGCCTCCAGCCCTCCTTCCTGCCACCTCCTCCACCTCTTCTCAACCCCTTCCCCCTCCAGACATCTCTTCCCGATCCAGGCGCAGCTCACCTCAGGGCCATCACGCCCCGGGACCAACAACCAGACAGACACCTGAAGCCACCTTTACGCCTACGGCCGCTGGTCTGCGCCAAGAGGAACCTTCTACAATTGAGGTTCCAGCTCACATCAAAGCATGGATGGAACTGGCTATCCACCAGGGCATTGCAGAGGGGCTGCAACAAATGTCCAGACCCAGCTTCTCCCCAAGGGCTCCCGAACATGAGTCTCTGTCCATCAGATCCCTTCCACGATCGGATCCTCCTATTGGTCAGGTACTCTTACAGAGGCATAGCCCTCTTCCAGAAAGGGATCAGGAGGAGGAGGAAGGGGGCCTAGGTTATTTCAGGGAAGAGGAATCCCAAATGGGATCTTCCCGTTACAGTGAGCCCCTTTTAGAGACGGAACCGATGGAGGGGGAGATGTCAGAGGATGAGGGGCTTACCCCCAACCAACCCGCATTCGTGGGGCTGTTCAAGCCACACATGTTCAAATCCCTTCTGTTTAAGGCCAAGAACATCTCTGGCCTACTGGCCCAGTCTCCCTCTGTCCCCCCTCCTCATCGGAAGGCCCAGAGGACTCTATATTTCAGCAGCTCGTGGTGGAGGCCGAAGTCATCCCGACCCCACCCATCTTTTCAGACCTGGTGGCGAAGCAGCTGGCTTTCACAGCCCCCCCCCCCCCGCACCTTCCAGCCAGGACAAGAGATTCTTCAACCTCGACCCAGACTTTTCTAGCCTTCTAGACATCCCCGAGGTTGATGAGCCCATTGTGGGCCTAGCGTCCTCCTCCACCCCCCAGCGAGGCCTTGGAGGCACTGACGCCCGAGGACAAACGGGCGGAATTGGCTTTACGCCGGCCCACCAATCCGATGCTTGGACCATTAGATTGGCCACGGCCACCTCCTTTTTCACCAGGTCCTCAATCCAGTGGCTTCATCAGTTGAAGCAGCACGTCCCCTCCAACGTACATGCACATCAGGATATAGCCACGCTGGTGGCGGCAGCTGAATTCTCAGCAGATACCACCTACCAATCAGTGAAGTTTTCCTCCAGGGCCATAACTTCACATATCACTGCCCGCCGCCTGAAAACACTGGCAGGCGGACGTTAAAAATAAAGTTAAACTGGCCACTGCCCCCATTAAGGGAAACAAATTGTTCGGCCCAGCTCTGGAACCCCTGCTAGTTGAAGGACGCAGCAAGAAAAAATTTCTCCCCTCCCTCTTCCGGAGGTCTGAGCCAAGAGGGCCTCAGCCCTTTCGGAGAGGCCCCATCCCTTCTATCAGCCCCCATTCCCGTCCAGATACCCGAGACCCCCTTCTTTTCGATCCCAACCCCAGGATCGAACCAACACGGGCGATAGAAGCAGAAGGGGCGGCAACTATAAGAGACTCTTTAGGTGATCAGGGGGAAGACCCTTCTGTCGTTCCAGATAGATTACGTTCCTTCCTTCCCATTGGCGGCCGCCTCAGACGCTTCGCGCCCAATGGGATACATCTACCTCTGATGCTTGGGTTAGAGACACTATCAGGTTCGGTCTCGCCCTTGAGTTTCAGTCCGCCCCCTCTGACTTCATGACACCCCCCCCAAGGGACCCCGCCAAATGCATGTTGATGGAGGCCGCCATCCAACATCTCCTCGACATTCAGGCCATTCATCACGTTCCCCCGGCCCAGCAGGGGCGGGGATTTTACTCCCACCTCTTCGTGGTTCCCAAGCATTCTGGGGGATGGAGAGCAATTTTGGATTTAAAACAACTTAATCGTTATTTGATCCAGCGCAAATTCAAGATGCATACCTTGCAATCTGTTCTCTTGGGTACCAGGCAAGGGGACTGGCTATCCTCTAGACCTTTCAGAGGCGTATCTACATATTACAATCCGGCCCTCCCACCACAAATTCCTCAGGTTTTGTTACAATAACCTTCACTTTCAATATGTGGCCCTCGCCTTTGGTCTGGCATTGGCCCCAAGGACCTTCACCAAGGTTCTCATGGCTCTAGCGGCTCATCTCAGGAGCCTTCCCGTACGCCTCCACTGCTATTTGGATGACATCCTCATCCTCTCTCCGTCCAAGCGCCAGGCAGAGAGGGACACCAGGGCTACTCTCTCTGGCTTCCAGGCCCACGGGTTCCTTATCAATTGGCAAAAGAGCCAACTGGTTCCATCCACCCGAATTACTCACCTGGGGGCTGTAATCGATTCGGTCTCAGAAAGGGTCTTCCTCTCCCTAGAGAGGTTCCTCAGTATCCAAAAATTGGTCAAACAAATTAGGCACTCAAAGAAGGTATCTTTACTCGACCTCTCCAAATTACTAGGTAAGATGGTCTCATGCATTTCCATTGTTCCCTGGGCCCATTTACACAGCAGATCCCTGCAGTCGTTCCTGCTCCCATTTCAAAGATCCGGAAGAAGCAATTCAAAATCCAAGGTCAAGGTACCTCCTCACGTCCCCCCTCTGGTGGACCAAGCCCGCCATCAACAAGGGCCATCTCTTCAAGGAGCCCCAGAGGCTTACCCTTACTACAGACGCCAGCCTATCCGGATGGGGCGCTCACATCAATTCGCTCATGGCACAGGACAGATGGTTCAGAATAGAACAAAGATGCAGCATCAACTGGCTGGAGCTTCACACCGTCCACCTGGCCCTGCACAGCTTCCTCCCTCAAATCCGCGGACGTCACGTCCTCATTCTCACGGACAACGTCACGGCCAAAGCTCACATCAACAGGCAAGGGGGAACCCAGTCTATTCAGTTGATGAGGGAGGCTGAACGTCTCTGCCGTTGGGCAGAGTCCAATCTCCTCTCGCTAAAAGCAGAGCACATCTCCGGAGTCTCCAACATCCAGGCTGATTGCCTGAGCAGGGCCACGGTGGACCAGTCAGAATGGCGCCTCCACCCATCCCTGTTCAGAGAGGCGTCCAGGATCTTCGGCCTGCCGGTGGTGGACCTCTTTGCATCCCCGACCAACACACAACTTCCCAGGTTTTTCTCCAGATACCCTTCCCACGGGTCGGAGAGCCACAACGCGCTACATTGCCCCTGGCCCCCAGGGCTCCTGTACGCCTTACCCCCTCTAGCCCTAATTCCCAGGGTGATACAGAAACCCATCCACAAGAAGGCGGATCTGCTTCTGGTGGCCCCTTATTGGCCTAGGTGCCCGTGGTTCGCGGACCTCTGCAACCTATCTGTAGCGCCCCTCTGGAGAATCTCCCCAGACAGGATTTCCCTCTCTCAGTGGCCCCTTCTACATCCGGAACCCCAATGACTCCAGTTAGCCGTCTGGAGGTTGAACGGATCCGCCTGAGAGGGGAGAAATTCTCCAGCCAAGTAATTGACACCATTCTGGCTGCCAGGTGGCCCTCAACTACTCAGATATACAACGCCACTTGGAATAGTTTCTGCAGGTGGTGTCATGAGTCCCAAGTTAACTCCCTCTCCCCCTCTATTGCTCAGGTCCTGGAATTCCTCCAAGAAAGCCTGCGCAAAGGGCTTTCCCCAAACACTCTGAGAGGACAAGTTGCAGCCCTGTCAACCGTGTCTCTTGCAACAACTTTGGTTCCCTCTCCCGCCACCCTCGGGTTAGAGCCTTCCTCAGAAGTGCCACTAACTTGTGTCCCCCGACTGTTCACAGGTACCCTACCTGGGACCTTAATAAGCTTCTTGTTTCCCTCACAAGGCACCCATTTGAGCCTCTAAGGGAATCTTCCCTTCAGTTTTTAACATTTAAGGTAGTTTTTCTGGTGGCCATTACATCAGCACGGCGAGTTTCAGTCAGAAAGGACCTCTGCGTGTTCCACGCCGACCGGGTGGTCCTTCGTCCCAACCCCACCTTCCTGCCCAAGGTCAACTCTCCCTTCCATAGGGCGCAGGAATTGGTTCTTCCAAACTTCTCCCCCAGGCCCTCGAGGGACAGGGAAATCCTTTGGCACACCCTAGACGTGAGACGGGCCTTGCGCATCTACATTAAGCACACCCAACCCCTGAGAAGGTCGGAATCCCTTTTCCTTTCCTTTCAGCCCAGGACATTGGGGCTCAAAGTATCCCCCTCAACCATCAGTCGCTGGATTAGGGCAACTATCTCCAGATGCTACCAATCACAATCCCTGCCTGCACCCAGTGGAATTCCACCAGGAGTGCAGCTACTTCGGCAGTCTGGGCCACACAAGCCCCAATCGCTGACATATGCCGGGCAGCCATCTGGGCTTCCCCATCTCCCTTCATCAGGCATTACAAAATAGACGTATATGCTTCAGCAGAGGCCTCGTTTGGCAGACGAGTCCTATAGAGAGTCATCAGTGACTCGGAGGGGCTTCCGGCCCAGACGGAGTCCCTCCCATAGGACTGCCAAGCTTTGGTATGTCCCACTTTTTGGATGCTCCGAGTGGCTTGAGGGAGAATGGGTGTTGGTCCTTACCTGATACGCCCCTTCTCGGTGAGCCGTGAGGAGCATCCAGCCCCACCCTAATTTCTCCGTCTGGTGGGGAATCTTGTTTCAGCCAAGGATCCGCTAGTTGGTTAGGATGAGTACATAGCCTTTTCTTCTCATCCTCACAAAAACTGGGGAATGCTGCATGGAGCCACGTGAGGGGGTGGAGCATTCCTCAATTGAAGCCTGTGAGAGAGGACTCTGAAGCACCTCCCACTCTCTGGATGCTCCTTGAGGCTCGCCGAGAAGGGGCGTATCAGGTAAAGCCCATTTTCAGTGTTTTCATTGTTTTCTTTTTCATTGTTTATTCTATCATTCTGTTTCTTTGCTACTTTCATCTTTACACTTCTTTTCACTTCTGTTTTTACTGTTGTAAGCTGCCTATAATAGCCCCACTCTAGGCAAGCTTACAACAGGTTGGCAATAAATCAGTTTATCAAATAAACATAAAAAAGTATTTCTTATACATTCAATGGCAAAATGGTTCAAAGAAAAAGCCATATGAATGGTTTTATAGTTGTATTGTCAGGTGCAGAGAAAACACCTTTTATATAACCATCTCCTTTCTTTCCAGACTCAATTTCTGATCCAGGAGTGTGCATCATTGATTACAAAGCCAAACTTCATTTCAACACTGTCCTATGCTATTGAAAATCCATTGCATTATCAAAAGGTTTGTATAAACAAGTCAAAATTTGTTGCACTGTTCAGCCAGTGTTGCCTAATTTATGATTGCAAACATTATTTTAGCCCTTCAGGAATGTTTTAAGATTGTGAGATATTGAAACCTTAATTTGTGCATATCAGACTCAAGCAGCAATGAATTAAAGTATAAAAATCAAATGTAAAAATGTAGCTAGGAGAAGCATCTTTAAAACAGATTACAGGAGATTCTCCCATCTTAAGAGTGGTATGCCACAGTCATTTGTTTATGCAATATCAACTTCATAGAAAGACTGTAAGATAAAAATGATTGTAGTTAATCAGCATCATAGGAAAGTCGTGTTAATCTATAATAACCAAAAATCAAGAGGAAAGTAGTAGTTTCTGATGAACACATTTTATTAAAAGACATGAGTTTTTGTGTACTGCAACTCAATTCATCAGATGTAAAAAGTATTTGGATTGACAAAGGATTTATATTGGAATTGGGGAGAAGGGAGGGGAAAATTTCAGCCAACCTCAGAAAGTTGTAACTGAGTTTTTAGCATATTAAGATGCTGATTGATAAGTTACTTCTCATCCATTTCACACGTAATCTGTATCTGCATAACCGGCTTGCCAATCCTCCCATTTCCTCCACTTCATCCAATCTAAATCTTAACTCAGTCCAGTTGTTTTGCGTATCTAAGCTTATGGAAACCCCAGGCTTTTAATAAAATGTATTAGTAGGAAATGTTAATGTGAGGCTTCAGAGACTTGATTGGATGAAATAGGAAGGAGAATCATTTATAACTGAGATATTCTTAATAAATGTGAGCTTTCTTTTTCAGTAGGGGTTACTCAGCATCCTGATATAAATGTTGAAGAACTGGGGAGGGGGACAATCTGAAAATCTTCAGTATCCCATCTATGAGTATAATTGTGTTTGTTCTCTGTGAAGTAGGAATAAGTCAGCAGAATGCTGTGAGTTGTTTTCTGATTCAGTCTTGATTTTCCATGGGATAATGCAGTCCTAAGAGCCAGTTTGGTATAGTGGTTAAAGCACCAGTCTAGAAACAGAGATGGTGAGCTCTACTTCCCCTTGGGACAAAACCAACTGGGTGACCTTGGACCAGTCATTTTGCTTCAGTCCTAAGAAGCTGGCAGTGGCAAATCACTTCCCCAAAAATTTCTGATAAAGCTGCAGGGACTTGAAGCTGTCAGGAGTCAATGTTGACTTGAAAACATGCATGCATGGATGTGTGTGTGTGCGCACATACACACAAAAATCTAGACATAAATGTTTTCAGTCACAGAAGAACTGAGATCATTCTCTCTCATCTAAGTGGATGGTTTACAATGGTGGTTGACATTCTGTGATCTCAGTGGCTGGACTTTATCATCTTAATAGGATCAAGAATATTAGGCATTTACAAAAGTTGGTTGTATAGTAAAACATCAATGCAAAATGTAAAATTTAATAAATATTGAGTATTGATTTCAAACTCCTATCATGTTTGTCAGATCTGTTATAAGCATATTCGGCATGCAGAGTTAAGGTGCATCAAGTTCCTGAATTCAATAGTTCTCTTCCTTCCAAAAACCAATAATGAACATTCAATTTTTAAAATATAGGTACTATAGTCCTCACTTGTTTAGTGACCGTTCAAAGTTGCAATGGCACTGAAAAAAGTGACAGGATTGGTTTTCACACTTACAACTGTTGCAGCATTCACAAGGTCACATGATCCAAATTCACACACTTTGCAACTGGCATGCATTATGACAATTACACTATCCCGAAGACCTGGGATCATAACATGGCTTCCAACAAGCAAAGCCAGTGAAGGAAGTCAGATTCACTTATTCACTTCACCTTGCTAAGCAAGGTGGTTACTTTGCTTAGCAACAGAAATGTTGGGCTCCGTTATGGTTGTAGAATGGAGACTTCCTTTGAAGCATTGACCAAATATTGCCCAACAAAAATAAGCATCTGATTTGTGAAGTGCAGGTGTGCTGTTTGATAAAAGGAGACTATTGATACTACAATTTTGCAAACCAAGATGCTTATAGTGGTAAAACCAAGACTTATTATGTTGGCCTGGGGAAATGCTGGAACTTGTGGCTTCATGAATCTGAATTATACTGAGAATCCTGTTTTTGTCTTCAGTGTTGTTTAGAAGATCGTTATTGGGCTGCTTTTTTGCTTTCATAATTTTTGTCTCTTCTATTAAAATTGTGTACAACATTCTTGTTGCTTTCAGAGTCTTAAGCCATCACCCCATCTATTCACCCAGCTGAGCAAAGTGATCAAATTAAGCAAAGTTCAAGAGGTGGGCTTTCTATTCTATTATGCTCTCAGCATCTTGGGGGGGGGGGGGGGGAGCATTCACATTGATGGAGTCATAGAAATGCCCCAGCTAGTATATTTCTCTTAGCTTTGATAAATAAGTAGGAGACAATCACCAGCAGATCCTCCACTTTTACCCTCTACTTCCTGACTGTTGTAATATTTGTTATTACTGTACTTCAGAATGCCAGGACCATCACCCTTGTAATCTTGATCCGCTGGACAGATGGCAGGTTCTATTGGGCATAATGGGGAGGGCTGCAAAAGTGGGACATTAGAGCAACAGTATTCAATCTTTGCTCTGTCTGGTTGCCAACCCCAATTTGTCATTAGAAGCATGAAGCCTCCCGATCCAGCCTCTTGCTCAATGCAGGAATTCAAATTAAAGCGTCCCAAGCAGAAGACATGCAGTAATGGGAGTTCATTCCCTTTCTGGTTTCACTGTCAGATTGTTCTTATGATTCAGAATTTTTCCAAAACTTAATTGGAATTTCTTTGCAACATTATACCCATTACTCTGTGCGCTCTGATTTTGATACAGAATTGCCCATGTTTCTCTTCTGTGGGATCATCTTTCGGGAATTTTAGTAGTGCTATCATATTTCCCCCCATTTTCTTAAGAGTAAGCATACCCAGGTTTGATGGTACTGAATTATAATACATTAACTTTTAACTTCTCTTTATTAACAGGTTATTTTTGGCCTTGCTTTGTTGAACTCTTTCAATCCTGATCTACACGTTTTTGGTAAGATATTTTAAATGGTAACTGGGTAGGAAGCTTCTTTCTGAATTTTTAACATAGTATTATTTGCACAACATACCGTTACTTTAGCCATTATTGTAGTTCACCATTTTTATATTCACATAATACAGAGAACAAACTAAACCACAAAAATAATTAAATCTAATCCTAACATGTTATGTATATGGAACCGTAAGATATATGTCAATGTCATTTTATCCTTGTATCTGTAGAAAGTGAAATGTGGAATTTTAAAAACCTGTACTGATTGCTGAATTGCAGAAAAAAATCTCTTTCCCAAGGCATGCTGAGATATGAGATTAATTGGAAAGCACTTACTAACTCACTATTCCTAACTATGTCCTATTTTACCTTTAGTAGGTGTTTCTATAATATAATGTCTGTACTGGTAGTCCTCAGCTAACAAGGGCAACTGGAACTGGAATTGCTATTGCTAAGTAACATGCCCATAAAGCATGAGGTTATGTGGTGGTGCTTAGTAATGCTAATTACCATCCTTAAGCAAATTATTGTGGGTCATTGAGCAAGGACTTCATATGATTGCCATTTCTGATCTCTTGTTAGTGTCCCCATTGATTTTGCTTGTCAGAAGCCAGCAAAGAAGGTTGCAAATGGCAACATGTGCCTGGCATGGGATGCTGCAGTGGCCAGATTTCTAAGGACCAGTGTATACAAGAATCTCTTGTATCATTTACTAGAAGGCAGTTTTAGAGATACCCCCAAAGCAGTTGACTAGCATGCTAACAGTTTCTTCCCCCTGTTTTATAGGATACCCCTTTGAATTTAATGTCTAAACAAAATTCTGAACTTCAGGCGATGTTATGTTTGTAGGAAGGGTCATGCTGAGTGATTCTTTGATATGGAGCTCTTTTGTAAGATAATCTAAACAAAGCACATGCATTCCTTTTAAATCACAAGAAAAAACATTTTGTGGTTATTCCTAAAGCAATCGTTAATTGCAGTCTGTCTTTTTTTTTTTCTTTCAAGCTGCTCAGTTTATTAAACAGAAGCTTCCTGATCTTCTGCGCTCATATATTGACGCAGACGTCAGTGGTAATCAAGAAGGTGGCTTCCAAGATATTGCAATAGAAGTCTTGCACCTCCTCCTCTCCCATCTACTTTTTGGGCAGAAGGGAGCCTTTGGGGTTGGACAGGAACAAATTGAGGCTTTCCTCAAAACATTGCGCAGAGGTAAGTTATACCCATCATGTGTCTCTTTGAAGCCCACTTCTAAAGAGCCTTGCAGGAAGTAAATTAACGGAGTTCTCTGAGTTATTGTATCCCTGGCATGATTATACTTGTTGATGACCTCAGTTGGGGATGGGGGAAGCAGTGGATCCATGTTGATCTTTCTTGATATATCAATGGCTTCTGATACAATCCCATTATTATTAGCCCTACAAGATAGATGAGACCAAGAAAGAAATAACATGTGGGTCTAAAGCTTTTTTTAAATAAAACAGCTATAGTAACAGAACCTTCTATGTCTGAATGTGCTTCCCTTTTTTAATCTTCCTATGAATTGGGGTTTTTGGCAGTCCCTCCAAGTTGCTTGCATAAATCACTTACGATTTATTGGAAGAATATGGCCTACCACCTGATCTACTTTGGCCTACAGTGGTCCTAAAAAAGAATTCAAGTTTGTCATTCTATCTCTGGACTCATGTAGAACCACATTATTTTAATAAGTTGTAACAATCTGGCTGGGGTTTCTCTTCCCCCCTTTCCCCCTCTCCTAATAAAATTAGTAAATCCCAACCATAACACATGGAATGAAGAAGACAATCAACAATTAATTGCTTAATAGCATGATTTCGAATAAAAAACAGAAGTGATAAAGGAACCCGTTTTTATGTATGTGCCCATTGTGAATGCTAAGCTTTCTTTCATCCCTAGATTTCCCTCAGGAGCGTTGCCCTGTGGTGCTTGCACCACTCCTATACCCTGAAAAACGGGACATTCTAATGGACAGGATCCTGCCTGACTCTGGAGGGATAGCAAAAACCATGATGGAGAGTTCTCTTGCAGACTTTATGCAGGAAGTTGGCTATGGCTTTTGTACAAGGTATGTAGGTGGGAGTTTCAAAGTGTTTTTCAAAATGAAAGAAAGGTAATTTAAATATTGGGAGATACAACATTGTAGTAGAATGCCAAACTTGCACAATATTGAAGTGAAATAAATGTAGAATTTAATGCTCCATCTAGAACTTCCATGTGATAATTCTTTTGCTTAATAATCTTGGCCTTTGAGATTTGAGGAGGATACCTGGATCTTTCTCACCCAAGCCAAGAAGCAACCAATTGCTCTACTTTAAAATAGTTATTTAACCACTGCTTTGTGCTATTTAAATCTCCAAAGATTGCTCCACCTGTCTGTTATTCCCAAAATCTGACTGCGGGTTTCATATTGGAGCCCAATGTTTACCCAAAAAGAAAGTGCTTGAAATGTTGCTTCAAGCAAGAATCCAAAAGTCCCCAGGGAATTGCAGAGTGAGGTGTCTGAAGCTCTAATTGGACATAAATAGACCATGCCTTATTATGAATCTTCCATGAAGATGGGGCAGAAATGTTTTATCTCTGGACACATAAAGTCTTGAGTAACTGATATATTTTTGGGAAGGCTCTCTTATTAGAAAGATATTCAGGTTACTCAGTTATTCATTCATCTCAATTTTGGACCTAAAGTCATCTTAAGTCCAGCCAGAATTATAATTGATTAAAAAGGCCTGATGAGAGAATTTCAGAACTTTTGAGGATTACTGGAGAAAAGGCCTGCTTGTGTATCTGTCACTCGTATCTCAGCACATGAGGACACCTTCTTTAACAGTCCATAGGCTCAGGTGAGAATCTTTTTTTTTTTTTGAAAAGAATTTTATTAATTTTCTACAAACAAACAAGGCAAAACATTAAAACATCAACTCTCATATGTACATCCAGTGTGTCGGTTGGTTCATCAGTTTTGTGCATTCATTTTGTAGTCTCAATTACAATTATGTTACATAACAACTCATATTGTCAATCCAAACTTATATATCCTAATATCACTAAAAAAAAGAAATTTTTGACTATACTTTTAATCATTCATGCTTTGAGATAACAATACTTTAACCAGCTTATTCTGTAACAAATCATATAATCATACCAAATCAATCCTAAAAAACCCTTTATAAATAAAATGTCAAACAACAAAGGCAAGTAAAACAAAACAAAGATATTCCTCACTGTCTAGCATTCTAAATATTCTATTATCGTATTTTATCATCTAGCCATTGATAAAAAGACCCCAAATTTCATAAAATTATTTCTCCTCTTGCTCTCTAATTTCAAATGTCAATCTACTCATCTCAGCACATTCCAATATTTTCTTAATAATTTCTTCCTGTAATGGTATTTTCTCATTCTTTCAATTTTTAGCAAATACAATCCTAGCCGCTGTTAATACATTTACAATTAGGTACTTCAAATCTTTACAATATGTATCAGGTAAAATTCCCAATAAGAAGATCTCTGGTTTCAAGTCTATGTGTTTCTTTGTCATTTTTCCCAACCACATGCGAATTATAGTCCAATATTTTCTAGCGTCCTCACAAGTCCACCACATATGGTAATACGAGCCAGGTATCTGATGACATTTCCAACATTTTTCAGATTTGTTCTTAAACATTCTTGCTATTCTTGTCAGGGGAAAGTGCCACCTGTAAAACATCTTATATAAGTTTTCTTTATATGCTGTTGACATTGTCATTTTATAATTTTGAGACCACAATTTTTGCCATTTCTCTAGATCAATCCCATATCCAAAATTCTTCCCCCAAACAATCATAGTTTCTTTAACTTGTTCTTCCTCTAATTTAATTCCCAGTAAATAACCATATAATTTTTTAAACACCTTCTCATCAGTACCCATCAAAATCTTATCTAAATCGGTCTGTTTATCATAGAATCCCTCCGTTTTAGAATCTCGATCATACCTTGAATGTATTTGTGCATATGAAAACCAATTCATCCTTATACCTTGTTCCTCTAAGTTTTGGATCGATTTAAGTTCACCCTTTTCATCCAAGAGTTCCCCATATCTAACTGTTTGTTCCTTCTTATAAATTATAGGATAGGAAAATGCTTCAATAGTCGATAACCAAACTGGAATTTTCAAATAACATTGTCTTTTTATCTTCTCCCAGTTTAACCACAAAGACTCCCGTATATAATGTCTTCTAAAATAACCCTGTGTTTTAGTTCCCTTATACCATAAAAAAGCATGCCAGCCCAACAGCAAATCATGCCCTTCTAATGTCAACAACCTATGCTTTCTTAATGTTATCCATTCTTTGACCCACATCAAACTTGCAGCTTGATAATACAATTCCCAATTAGGCAGGCCAAAACCTCCTCTAATTCTAGCGTCTTGCAAAAGCTTTAGCTTTATTCTCGCTTTTTTACCTTGCCATATAAACTTCAACATGATTTTATTTCAATCTTCAAAATAGTCTTTTCCAAGCCTAATTGGTGTTGTTTGAAACAGAAATAGAATTCTGGGTAAAATATTCATCTTGATTGTTGAAATTCTCCCTATTAATGACAATTGCAAGTTTTCCCACTTCTTCAAATCTGTAGCTATCTGTTTGAATTTAATATAATTATTCTCTTTTAATGTGCTACATCTTGCTGTCAAATATATCCCCAGATACTTAACCTTATTTGTAACTTGGATTTTCAAAAGATCTGCCAGTTCTTCTCTCTGTCTCAATAGCATGTTCTTTGTCAAAATCTTTGTTTGATCTTTATTTATTTTCAAACCAGCCATCTCACTATATGTCTCTATCTTTTCCAATAACCTTGGAGCTGTTTCTAACGGGTCTTCCAGAATAAAAGCTAAATCATCAGCAAAAGCTTGTAGTTTAAATTCTTCCTTCTTAATTTTCATTTCTTTTATGCTTTTATCATCCCTAATATTTCTATTCAACACTTCCAAAGTCAACACAAATAGCAAAGGAGATAGAGGACACCCTTGTCTTGTGCCTTTTCTTATATTAATAAAATCTGTAAGTTCCCCCTCCATCATTACCTTTGCTGTCTGTTTATTGTATATGGCTTCTATTGCTTGAATAATTTTTTTTGGCAAAACCCATCTGTTCCAATAGTAATAACATAAATCTCCAGTTCACGTTGTCAAATGCCTTTTGAGCATCTAAAAATATCAAAGCCATTTGCTTTTCAGGATGAGCCTCATAGTATTCCAAAGTATCCAGGATTACTCTCATATTGTCTCTGATTTGTCTCTTTAAGTCTTTCTGCTAAAATTGAAGCAAAGATTTTATAGTCTGCATTCAATAAGGAAATAGGTCTATAGTTCTTAATTTGCTGTGGTTCAGCCTCTTCTTTTGGAATAAGTGTGATATAAGCCTCTGAGCATGTTTTGGGTATCATCTTCTTTAACATAACTTAATTCATAACTTCTAACAATGGGATGCTCAATGATTCTTGAAATGTTTTATAGAATTCTGCCGGAAGCCCATCTGGACCTGGTGCTTTCCCATTATTTTGTTTCTTAAATGCTTCATTTAATTCCATCATTATTATATTGCTTTCTAGCATTTCTTCAGTCTCTTTAGGTATCTTCGGTAAATTACCATTCTGTAGATACTGTTTGACTTTTTCCTCATCAATATTCTCTTGTTTATATAGTTGCCCATAAAAATCTCGAATAATTTCCTTTTTCTCCTTATTACCATAACAAACTTGGCCTTGATCATCTATTAGCTTCAATATTTTTCTTGATTCCTTCTCCTTTCTCAATTTATATGCTAGCCATCTACCTGGTTTATTTGCATCTTCAAAGTAATTCTGTTTAGAATTTCTGATTTTCTGTGCCAATTCTTCTTTCTCTATTAAATCCATTTTATGTTTAATTACATCCAGCTTCAATTTAATATCTTTTTTCTGTGGCATTTTCTGTAATTCTTTTTCAAGTCTTTTATACTCATCTTCCAAGGCCTTAGAAGCTTGCCTTTTCCTAATATTCTTTTTTCTTGTATAATCTATTATCAGACCTCTAGCATATGCCTTCATTGTATCCCAAACATTCTACGTTGAAGTATCTTCTTTTTTATTTTCTCTGAAGAAAAAAGCCCGTTCCTTCTCCATCCGTTGTATAAAATCTTTCTCCTTTAAGATAGTATTATTTAATGTCCATCTCGATCTTTTTTTTTTGTCCCTTCCATTTAATTGTCATTGGGCTATGATCTGCCCAAGTACTTGTTTCAATATTTGTTTCTTGAATATTGGATATTAATTCTGTTGAGATCCAAATCATATCTAATCTGGACCATGATAAATGTCTATTTGAATAAAAAGTATATTGTTTAGCTTTAACATTTCTTTCTCTCCAAATATCTTTTAAAGTTAGTTCGTCTGTCATTTTAAAAAAAGATTTAGGGAGAGCCTTTCTATTTTGCTTGGTTGTTGTTGCTATATAGTCCAATTTATTGGTAATTTATTTCTCATTGCATATCTTGTATAAACTCGATATACCTCATCTACTCCATCCATCATCTTTTCCTCTGAAATTTCCAAAGCTTCCGCGAAAATTTCTATCATTATCGCAGACAAGTTTCGTCCTTTTTCTTCTTCTATATTTTGAAATCTGAGATAAAATTCTGACCTTTCCAACTCCCACCTCAACATCCCACTTTTATCTTGTTCAACCACTGTTAATCTACTGTCAATATTTCCAATCTTCTCCTCTCTTTGTTTACCTTCTTCCTCAATTTTTTGGAATCTCTCCTTATACTTCACCATCATTTGTTTAATATTTTCCACTTTTTCATCAGTCTTCTCTGTTCTTTGTTCAATGTTTTCTATTCTTTGTTCAATGGTGTCTGATTTTGTCTTGAGATCTTGGATTCCTTGCATAATCATCTGTAAAGTTACTTTTTCTTGTTCTTTATCTTGCTTCAACATTGTCTGAATTAAACGTTGTCCTCCAGCTGGTGGGGAGGCAGAGGTAGAGGTAGAAACGCCAGCTGATATTGGTTTCCTGCTCATTTTAATGCTTCCAAAGCTTCAAATTCTTTTTGAATTTTAATCCAACTGGTAGAGTAGCCAATTATAATCCAAAATGGAAAAATCCAATAGTAAAAGGCCCAAAACCAAAGAAGAAAAAGGAAAAAAGGAAGAAGAAAGATCTTCAGGTTCTTCTAGACCCTAATCCAATTACGAAGTAGTCCACCATAAAAAAGGAAAAATAGAAAGGAAAAAAAAAACAAACCCCAAAAAAATAATATTGATTAAGAGCAAAAAAGAACAAAAAGAAAAGAAGAAATTCCTTCAGGTTCTTCACACCTTAATCCAGTTGAGAAGTCCCAATAATCAAAAAAGAAAAACAGTGGTCCAAAAATATGGATAGAAAGAGCAAAGAAATCCCAATAAAAATAAGGAAAGAAAAAAGAAAAAACTCTGAGGCTTTCCCTTTAAAATAAAAAGCAAAAATAAGAATATTACTAGAATTGAAATTGAAATTTACAAAAAGGCTGGTGAGTAAGGATATCACAAGTAAAATATATATATATATGTTTTCTTAAGTTTTCGCGGGTACTTACATGTCTGGCATTCAGCTTTGTTCGGGTATTTTCCCACGTCATAGTAGTGGTGCTTTTAAAGTTGTAGCAACGTTTCAGCAGAATCTCATCTGCCATCATCAGGCTTCTGTATAGTGTTCGTCTGTGAGTTAGACTTTTACAGTGGTTTCAGATTTAAATTTGGGGCAGCCTATTGCTGTGACAGAATGGTTTTTTCTTCATCCTGATTGGTTGAGAGTCTTGGTCTGTGTTTATTGGTCTTGGAGTTTGCTGTGTTCTGCTTCTAATATCTTCTGTCTGTTTTTTTGGGGGGGGCTCTTTTTGTATCTTGATTGGCTGGCAACATTGTGTTACTTTATTGGAGGTCTTTAGTGCAGCTTGGCTTCGGGTAAATGGATGGCTATTATTAGTTAGGAAGCTGGGTTTCATCTGGGTGCCTGGTTGGGGTGTGTTTGAGCTGGAGGTATCAGGGGGGATCTGTTTGTGCCCAGGTGTTTGCCTGGCTTGTGGTGTGGATATTTTTTTGTTTGTGAGTGCAGGCTTCCAAATGATTGACAGCCTGGTGGAATTATCTCTTCTGTTCATGCTTTCTGGTCTTTTTTCAATCTCTATGGCTTTTCTGATGATTCTTTGGCTGGGATTTTCTATAGTGGCTAGGATTTTGGTGCCATTGAAGTTGATGTTATGACCTGTGGCTTCCATGTGTTGGACAAGTGAGGAAGTGTGTTCCAGCTTTTTGACTGCATTTTTGTGTTCATCCAGGCGGGTGCTTATTTTTCTATTGGTCTGTCCAATGTATGTGGCTGGGCATGATGCACAGGGGACTTCGTATATGCCTTGGTGTTCCAGGTCAATTTTGTCTTTGGGGTTTCTGAGGATGGCTGCTATTTTTCTGTCTGTTTTGAAGGCAGTCTTGATGTGGTTGGTGTCTGTATAGAATCTTACTAATTTTGTCTGTTGTGCCTCTTATGTAGGGCAGGACAGCTGTTCCATGGGTCTGTTCATCTTCTGGGTCTCTATTATGTCTCAGTGTGTTTTTGTGGATCAAGTTGGTGATTTTGCTTTTGTGGAAGCCGTTGGCTGTCAATAATTTAGTCAGGGTGCACAGTTCAGTCTTAATGTCTGTCTTATCTGCCAGGCGTTTGGTTCTAGTAATTAGTGTTTTAGCCACGGAGTTTATCTGTGCTGGGTGGTGGTGGGATTGGGCGTTGAGGTAGCGGTTGGTGTGTGTTTTCTTCTGGTATATGGTGTGTCCTAGTGTGCCATCTGTTTTTTTGTGGTACATCTAGGAATGGTAGTTGTTTGTTTGTTTCTGTTTCCATGGTGAACTTGATTTTGGGGTGTGCGCTGTTTAGGTGTGTTAGGAAATTGTTTAGGTTTTCTTGTCCATGGGGCCAAATCACGAATGTGTCATCGATATATCTTAACCATAGTTTGGGTTTGAGGATGGCATTGGCCAGGGCTCTGGATTCAAATTCTTCCATGAACAGGTTTGCAATGACAGGTGACAGTGGTGATCCCATGGGGGCTCCTTCAATTTGTTTGTATCTTTGTCCTTTGTATATGAAATATGTGTTGGTTAAGCAGTGTTCTGTTAGTTCCATGAGGTGTTTAGCTGGTTGGTATTTATTTTTGATGATTTCGAGGATCTCTTTTATCGGGACTTGAGTGAACAGTGAAACCACGTCAAAACTTACAAGCAGATCTTCTTGCTCCACATGTAGATCTTTGATCATTTCCAAGAAGTGGTATGAGTTTTGTACATGAGAAGCTGCTGTTTCAGCATGGGGCTGTAGCTCTTTTGCTAGGTGTTTAGCTAGGTTTTGTAGTGGTGCTCCTCTGGAGCTGACTATGGGTCACAAACAAAAAAAATCACTATGCACTCACAAACAAAAAAAATATCCACACCACAAGCCAGGCAAACACCTGGGTACAAACAGATCCCCCCTGATACTTCCAGCTCAAACACACCCCAACCAGGCACCCAGATGAAACCCAGCTTCCTAACTAATGATAGCCGTCCATTTACCCGAAGCCAAGCTGCACTAAAGACCTCCAATAAAGTAACACAATGTTGCCAGCCAATCAAGATACAAAAAGAGCCCTCCCCCAAAAAACAGACAGAAGATATTAGAAGCAGAACACAGCAAACTCCAAGACCAATAAACACAGACCAAGACTCTCAACCAATCAGGATGAAGAAAAAACCATTCTGTCACAGCAATAGGCTGCCCCAAATTTAAATCTGAAACCACTGTAAAAGTCTAACTCACAGACGAACACTATACAGAAGCCTGATGATGGCAGATGAGATTCTACTGAAACGTTGCTACAACTTTAAAAGCACCACTACTATGACGTGGGAAAATACCCGAACAAAGCTGAATGCCAGACATATATATATATATGTGTGTGTGTGTGTGTATATATATATGCACACTGAACTTTATTTATTTATCCAAGGCTCTTATTATGACTCTCTTCTCCAGCAGCTTCAAAGCCAAGCCTCAAGTGTTGAAATATTGATAAGAGTCCAGGAAAACAGCTGTAATAATATTTTGCTGTGCTCTCCCTCTATCTTATCACATTGAAATGTCCTTGAGAAGGAGTCTTCTTACAGTTCTCTCCAATTCAAATAAAATGTTTTCAAGCCTCTAGTTGGCAGTGTTGCAAAGTTTCTTAATGCTCTTCCGCCCCCCCCCAAGCCAGAAAAAAGGAATAAATTATAATAAAAAAGAAAGTAGCCAAAGGGAGCCTCTATCCTAAAAGAAAATTAAAAAATCAAAAGGAGCATAAGAATATATATAAGAGAAAATTCAATCCGGTTACCTACAAAGTCACACTAAAGTCCCCCCCCCAAAAAAAAAAAACCAAAAATAAAAAATTAAAAAAAATCCAAGCCTCAATTTGACATCACTTTAAAAAACGCCGCGCAAACAGTTTTTGTCAAAAAAAAAATCACAGGTTTCTTCTCTATTCAGTATGCCCTTTCAAATCTCAGCAAATATACAACACAAAAGAAGTTTCTCACCCAGCCGACACACTTTCACTCCAATCACTTTCTTTCCGGAGCTGTCCCGACTTCAGCAGCTATGGAGGCTGCCTCTCCGCCGCCAGCAAAAGGGCTTCTCCCGGATCAAACCAGAGATTTTGCGATATCTCTGGGATCCTGGAACAGTGCCCTTCACAATCCCCGTCTCTACGGGACGGTTTAGGTCCGTTGGGACCGACCAGGGGCGAAAATATCGGCTGTGATCTCAGTGCCCCGAGATCGCAGCTGTATCGCTGAAACAAAGCTCCGCCTTCTCCTGGCTCAGGTGAGAATCTTGAAGGAGAGGTGTTCTTTCAGGTATAGTGGCCTAGTGTTAGAGAAAAGAGGGAGAGGTGAAAAGAGAGATCAAGCTAGAATCACTACCTATCCACAAGTGAACTGCAGTGGTATATTGGTGCTCATCGCGAATTTGTTCTGGGAGAAGTGACAAGTACTAAAAATGAGTATTGAGGAAATTATGTGACTTATCACGTGACCCTTAATTTCGGCTGGAAAGAGTAGCAAGTCATGAGGTAATTGATGCTAGCAAGTTATATTTTATGTGTTGAGTCCAGAAGAAAAGTACCAGGACAAGATTTTTTGCTTCAAAATGCATTGAGTATCGAAAGTGGACGAGTTTTGAAGCAGTTGCATACCGAGGTATGACTGTAAATCCAAGCCCTCTTGATTGCTATTGACCCATAACTAATTTTAACCAGGTGCTGATCATTAATTGAGAAGATTCCAGTGCAGAAGGTTTTAGCAATAAGTCAGTTAAATTCGTGCCTGACACCTAGAGAGCCTTTTCATTTAATATATATGTCAGTTAATGTTCTCCAGGGTTTCCAAAGGGACAGAGTCCAATGTGAAAGACTAGTTTTTTGGACATTTTTACATAACTTGTCTACATTATGGTCTTTTGTAATTAAGTGAAAACCTTTTATTTTCAAACAATTTAAATAAATGATTTTAGAACTATTTTTATTTCTGAGATCTTCAAATTATTATGCATTTGCTGCTTGTATAAGCTGCCATTGTTGTCTTAGAGTTACTTAATATGTAAGAAGAGAGCTTCATTAATTGGGCAATGTAATATTTTTAATAAAACAAACATTATCTTTCATAGCGTGGAAGAATGTCGCAGTATCATCACACAATTTGGTGTTGGCGAGGTTACAGCTGCCCAGGTTGCCAGGGTTTTGGGAATGATGGCTCGCACACACTCTGGATTGACAGATGGCATTCCATTACAGGTCTGTATTTAAAAGGGGCTTTAAAGATAAAGGTAAAGGTTCCCCTGCACATGCATGCTAGTCATTTCCGGTTCTATGGATGGTGCTCATCTTCGTTTCTAAGCCGAAGAGCTGTCTGAAGATGTCTCCGTGGTCATGTGGCCTGCATGATTAAACACTGAAGGTGCACGGAGCGCTTGTTACCTACCCACCAAAATTTTTCTACTCACATTTTTTACATGCTTTCAAACTGCTAGGTTGGCAGAAGCTGGGACAAGTAATGGGAGTTCACTCTGTTAGGTGGCGCTAGGGATTCAAACTGCTGAACTGCCAACCTTCTGATCGACAAGCTCAGCATCTTAGCTATTGACCCACCATGTCCCTAAAAGGGGTTTTAGAACTGTCAAAAATCAGGTTTTTTTCTGGAGAACACGCCGTTTCTTTGATAGCACAATCTGTCGTGGTCACTATTGAAAGTCCACACCAGACATTTATCAGAAGGCAAACTAATGTGGTTGCTCCTTGTACTGGTTAATCATTGCCTTTTTTTCTGGATAGGTGAACATACCATTGAACAAATCTCTGAACTGTGGTCATCTGCCTTTTTATTTTCTCTCTAGGTCCAGGAGTATCTTTGGAAATAAGGATGATTTGGGTGGTTCTGTTTTACCTTGTTAAAAATGAAAAGGGAAATAGCAGTCTTCGTTTAGTGGCAATTTGTAGTTGCAACAGTGATGAAAAAGAAAAAAAAAAAGAAACTTTACAACCAATCTTTGCATATAGAACCTTTACAGCTCTATAAGGTCAAAAGTTACTGTTTTGTTTAATAACCAAGTTGCCAGTCCACTGTTTGATCACTAAACAAGGACTGCCTGTATTTAAGAAATGGGGATGGGGGTCTTGGTGGGCATTAAGCAAAATGTCCCTGGGTGTGAGACTACATTACTCTATTACTAAGTGAAATAAATGATTAGAATTTTAATTGACTTCAAAGTCAGCTAGAAGGGAGCTGAAATTTTCTTTTTAAACACTGCCTGTTGAAATCGTCTGCAGTTTGTGCTTTCAACTTATTGATTATTTAAGTCTGTCTTGTAGTCTTACAGAAGCAGCTTGTTGAATCAGTACTTGGAGATCATGACAGCTTATTTCCCTGATTCAGCAGTTGCTGCTGGTGTTCTTATTGCTGTCATTAATGCAGGTGTTCTGACCTAGGCTTCCCCAAAAAGCACTAAGCAAACTCATTATCCCGGCAAAACCCCTTTTATTAACCTAAGATGAATTTCTTGCATTCACATTCAGCCAAAGGCCTGGAAAACACCTCTTTCGAGGGTGTAATTAGGAGCACAAACCTTATATAGCTTGGAGAGCTGCCAAGGAAATATTTTCGCACAGAGTCTCTGAGGTGCACAGACAGATCTTCACACTGCTGCAACAAATGAACAAATTGTTTCCTGCAAAAGCCCCCTCCCCTTTTGCTCCTCTTTTAATCCCTATGGGAGGGATTAAAAGAGGAGCAAAAGGCCATTCACTGTGGCCTTACTCCCACATCAACCCTTAGTTCGTAATTGTTCTTTTCTTTTGGCAGCTCTGCACATGCACAGGCTGGGAACCAGCTCTAGCTGCTCTCCCGCCTCACTGCTGTCCGACACCAAAGGCAGCTGATAACTGCCAGCCTGTCCTGGCCCTATCTCTGCCTCTGATGCAGAGCCCTCGTCCGAGCCTTCCTCAGCCTCCAGGACTGGCCCATGTTCCTCCCCAACCTCCTCACTATCTGACTGCTGCCAGCTTCACTAGTCACCAGCAGGCCACAACAGCGGGATGATTTAGCAATATGAACTGAAGGCAGAAAAGGCAGTGTATTGGGACAGAATACTAATCACAGATTGAACTGGAACATCCAAGGGTACTTTTCCCTAGAAAGTTTATCAATTAGCTGAGAAAGACTTACTAAAATATGTGGCATTATTTGTCAGGATAATAAATCTAAAACTGCAAAAAAAAGGATAAAAAGCGGGTTGCTTTGCTACATGTTTTCGCATGCTTTGAAGGCTACCATGTGGGAGCTGGGAGACTGCATCCATCTGCATGAGTTAAATATTTTACTTCATCTCCAGAATACATTCCTTCTCTAAAAATAGTATAAACATGCATCTACATGTTTCATTTGCAGTCTATTTCTGCCCCTGGAAGTGGAATTTGGAGTGATGGAAGAGATAAAAATGATGGAACACAGACTCATACATGGAATGTTGAAGTTTTGATTGATGTGCTTAAAGAACTGGTATGTTCATAAAAGGAAATCCAAAAATGTATTTCTGGAATTAAGAAACTCAATGACTACTAGGGCTGCTGGTGGCCAAATGCTAAGACAAGACTTCCCTCAGATCCTCCCTCCTTTACATTCCCATCTCCTTCCTTCCACCAGGGTGCCAGACCCCACGAGCTTTCCGCCTCCTGTGTATGCGCCCTGGCAGAACACTCAGCCTATGGGCTAAGGCAGCAGATGCTGGCCCATCACTGTCTCCAGGGAGGCCCTGCGTGCCAGATCTAACCACATCACAGGCCAGATCTGGCCCACGGACCTTGAATTTGACATGTCTTATTTAGATGAAAGTTAGATGCACTTATTTATAAGATCAGAATATTGATCAAGGTACTTTTATAAGCAATCTCTTGATTATTAAGAGCAGGCAATACAATGTAATTGAAAACAGGTAAAACTGTTTTTTTCTGCATTTCCAATTTATTGAGGGAAGTCTTAACTGTCTTATAGGAGTTAGTAGAAAGTGTACTTTTAATTCAGAATACATGATGCTTTGTCAGTACAAAGCTTGAATGTATTGAAGGGCTCATTATGCTAAGACCTGTACATAATCAAAGTTGCAAATATTTTTAATAGTATAATTTAATCTAGCCTATATTTTGCCATTTCTCTAGCTAGAGATTTTTTTTCTTCTGTCACCATTCCCATCCTCCATGATTTCTCAAGTATTAGAGAAAAGTCCCAAAGGTACTTTTTCTTTCTTTTTTTAAATATATTTTTATTATACATTTTCTTTAATATACATGACTGTTCATAATTATACAACATCATTGTGTACTAGATACATCGTCCCTTTTTTTCCTTTCCATCGTTATACATCCTAGCTAAAACTATCATATCGTATAATCTCTCCATCATACCATATTATACATCCAAATGATATATATTATTTGTTTGTTTCCATCATAATATACTATTCCAATCCTCACTTTATGCATTACATGTTCTATTAATGTACAATTCAAATATATTCATTTTTACATTATTTATTCTTACATCTTCCTTTATTCCTGAATAAATGTAATTTTGTTAATCTTCTTTCCTTATTTAACACTAATATCTGCAAGTACCATTGTAAGTCTGACCACCTCGGCATGCTATAGTATCTTTTTTATTACTTCCTCCTCTGTAGGTCTCCTTTCACTTTTCCACTTTTGTGCGTATAGGATTATAACTGCATCAATATATGAATGATTCAATAAATAAGCCTTTTATAGTATTTCCCTACTATTATCCATAATAAAAATAGTTCTGGTTTCATATCTGTTTTGTTGTTTCAACATTTCTTCTAACCAATTCCTTATATTCAGCCAATATTTTTTCACCGCCGGACGTTTCCACCATATGTTATAGTAGGACATTTTGTTTGCATTTCCAACATTCAAGTGATATATTAGGGAACATTTTTGCCAATCTTGCAGGTGGCAAATGCCATCTGTAAAACATTTTGTATGAATTCTTTTTGTATGCTTCTGATAATGTTAGTTTATGGTTTCTCTCCCGTTTATCCAATTCTATGGAGTATTCAAAATTCTTCGCCCAAATAATCATCATTTCTTTTTACATATTCTTCTTCCATGCTGACATTCAATAAATAGTTATACATTTTCTTTATTAATTTTTCATCTGGTCCTAACATTATTTTGTCCAAGTCTTGAGGTTCCTTATATAATCCATACATTTCTCAATCTTTCTTGTATCTTGTTTGAATTTGAATAAGCGGCCACCAGTCTAGTTCTATTCCCTGTTTTTTTAGTTCCTGATTGGTTTTCAACACTCCCAGTTAGTTTAAAATGTCTTTATATCTTAAAATCATGTCTGTGTCTAAAACATTGGGATATACACTGATCAAAAAAATAAAGGGAACACTTAAGCAACACAATGTAACTCCAAGTCAATCACACTTCTGTGAAATCAAACTGTCCACTTAGGTAGCAACACTGATTGACAATCAATTTCACATGCTGTTGTGCAAATGGAATAGACAACAGGTGGAAAGCAGAGGCAGGTAGCAAGACACCCCCAATAAAGTAGTGGTTCTGCAGGTGGTGACCACAGACCACTTCTCAGTTCCTGTGCTTTCTGGCTGATGGTTTCGTCACTTTTGAATGTTGGCGGTGCTTTCACTCTAGTGGTAGCATGAGACGGAGTCTACAACCCACACAAGTGGCTCAGGTAGTGCAGCTCATCCAGGATGGCACATCAATGCGAGCTGTGGCAAGAAGGTTTGCTGTGTCTGTCAGCATAGTGTCCAGAGCATGGAGGCACTACCAGGAGACAGGCCAGTACATCAGGAGACGTGGAGGAGGCCGTAAGAGGGCATTAACCCAGCATCAGGACCGCTACCTCTGCCTTTGTGCAAGGAGGGACAGGAAGAGCACTGCCAGAGCCCTGTAAAATGACCACCAGCAGGCCACAAATGTGCATGTGGCTGCTCAAATGATCAGAAATAGACTCCATGAGGGTGGTATGAGGGCCCGACGTCCACAGGTGGGGCTTGTGTCAACACCATGCAGGACATTTGGCATTTGCCAGAGAACACCAAGATTGGCAAATTCGCCACTGGTGCCCTGTGCTCTTCACAGATGAAAGCAGGTTTACACTGAGCACATGTGACAGATGTGACAGGGTCTGGAGATGCCATGGAGAACATCCTGCTGCCTGCAACATCCTCCAGCGTGACCGGTTTGTCAGTGGGTCAGTAATGGTGTGGGGTGGCATTTCTTTAGGGGGCCGCACAGCCCTCCATGTGCTCGCCAGAGGTAGCCTGACTGCCATTAGGAACCGAGATGAGATCCCCAGACCCCTTGTGAGACCATATGCTGGTGTGGTTGGCCCTGGGTTCCTCCTAATGCAAGACAATGCTAGACCTCATGTGGCTGGAGTGTGTCAGCAGTTCCTGCAAGACGACAGCATTGATGCTATGGACTGGCCCGCCCGTTCCCCAGACCTGAATCCAATTGAGCACATCTGGGACATCATGTCTCGCTCCATCCACTAACACCGCGTTGCACCACAGTCTGTCCAGGAGTTGGGGGATGCTTTAGTCCAGGTGTGGGAGGAGATCCCTCAAGAGACCATCTGCCACCTCATCAGGAACATGCCCAAGCATTGTAGGAAGGTCATAGAGGCACATGGAGGCCACACACACTACTGAGCCTCATTTTAACTTGTTTTCAGGACATTACATCAAAGTTGGATCAGCCTGTAGTGTTTTTTTCCACTTTAATTCTGAGTATAACTCCAAATCCAGACCTCCATGGGTTGCTAAATTTGATTTCCATTGATAATTTTGTGTGATTTTATTGTCAGCACATTCAACTATGTAATGACCAAAGTATTTAATAAGAATATTTCATTCATTCAGATCTAGGATGTCTTATGTCAGATGGTTGACATCTTATTATTGTGTTCCCTTTATTTTTTTGAGCAGTGTATTAATGCTTCTATCATGGATAACCAGACCGGAATTTTCATGTAGTGGTTCTGTCTAACTTTTTCCCATACTGATATCACACCGTTTCTAATATAATGTCTTTGAATGTATCTCTGTGATTTATTTTTCCCGTCCCATAAGAATGCGTGCCATCCCAACTGCAGATCGTGTCCCTCTGTTGTTAACATTCTTTTATTTTTTTAATTTATCCATTCCTTCACCCATGTTAGAATTGATGCCTGATAGTAAAGCTCCAAATCTGGAAGCCCAAACCCACCCTTGTTTTTGGAGTCTTGAAGCATTTCCCTTTTAATTCTAGGTTTTTTTCTCTTGCAAGATGAATTTAGAAATCACTCTGTTTAGATCCTCACTATACCTTTTTCCTAATTTTATCAGGGTTGTTTGAAATAGAAATAGTAGTTTCAGTAAAATATTCATTTTTATTGTAAATATCCTTCCAACCAGAAATTGTCTTCTTTGATGGATATACATCTTGATGTTAACCAAATGCCCAAATATTTTACCTTTTCAATCAATTCATTTTTCTGTTTATAAGATTTTTTGTCAATATTTTGGTCTTTTCCTTATTTATTTTGAGTCCTGCCACTGTATCAAACTCTTCTATTTTCTTAATTAGTTTAGGTCCTGTTTCCAAAGGATCTTCCAAAATAAATACTAAATCATCCGCAAAAGCTTGTAATTTATAATGTTCTCTTTTTATTTGCAAACCTCTTAATTCTGGATCTTGCCTAATCAGTCTGAGCAGAACAACATTAATATGAATAGAAGGGGGGATAATGGGCACCCTTGTCTTGTACTTTTATTTATATTGAATTCTCTGTTATTTCTCCATTTATTATAACTCTCGCTATTTGATTGGAATAGATTGATTTGATCATTTCTACAAAAGTTATACCAAAATTCATATTTTCCAATTGCTGTGGCATAAATTGCCAATCTATATTATTGAAAGCCTTTTGTGCATCAGTGCTAACTACTTTTTGGAGTGAGTTTCATAGTATTCCTCATTATTTTTGAGTTGTCTTTTTGGTAAGAAGCCATTCCGGTCTGGATGGATAAATTCATTTAGAAATCTTTTAAATCTTTCCGAAATTATGGAGGCAAATGTTTTATAATCTACATTTAGTAGTGATATTGGCCTATAATTTTTTATTTGTTGAACATCTGAATCTTACTTTGGAATTAGTGTGATATATGCCTCCATCCAGGTTTTGGGTAGTTTGGCCTGTAGTAGAGCTTCGTTATAAAGCTCCAACAGTATTGGTCCCAATATATCCTGTAGGTTTTTACATAGTTCTGCAGGTATTCCATCTACTCTGGATGTTTTATTATTTTTCTGCCTTGATTGCTTTGATTATTTCTGCGTCCGTTATCCTTTCATTCAGCATCCCTCTTACTGAGTCTGGTACTTTGGGTAGTGTTGCTTTTTCCAAATACTGTATAGTTGTATCTTCTGGTCTTCTTTCTTGTCTATACAAATTTCTGAAAAATTCCTGCGCTATTTTCTTTTTATCCTCATTTTAGTGGTGGAGAATACCTTTTTCATCTAATAGTTGATGTATCATTTTCTTTTTTTCTTCCTTTTTCAATTTGTACACCAACCACCTCCCCGGTTTGTTTGCATGTTCAAAAAAAATTTGTTTCGTCAATTTAATTTTTTTGTGCTATTTCCTCTTGTACCCTTAGGTTCAATGTATGTCTTGTTAAATCTCTTTTTTCTATTTTGTTATTTTTTTGGATTTTTCTGCAAATCTCTCTCTAGTCCTTTAAGCCCTTCTTGTAACCTAATTTGCTCTTGTTTATTTTTCTCGTTTCTTCCTGCTATGCATGTTATCGCTAGACCTCACATATATGCTTTCGCCCAGACAATTTGTAAGGATGTTTCCTCTTTTTTATTTTCTTTTTTAAAAATTCATTTCTTTTTTCATCACATGTCTAACCTGTTTGATTCATTGTCTATCTCAATTTCTTTTTTTGTCCTTTCCACACAATTTTTATAGAGTTGTGGTCTGCACATGTGTTCGTTACTATCTCTACTTCATGAACTTCTTTCCTCATTCCCGATGTCATCCACACCATATTTATTCTTTAACATGATTGATGCATATTCGGGTAGAAAGTATACTGATTGGTCTTTGGATTAAGTTCTCTCCAGATATCCTGTAGGCTCATTTCATGTATCATGTCAGCAAAGGCTTTTGGAAGTATTCTTATTTTTTTTGTTTCTTTTGCTACTTCTGTAATATTTTTTGACATCCACGATCGCATTGAAATCCCCGATGATGCATATATTTTCAAAATCCATTTCTGTTTTTTTTTTTTTTTAATGCAATCTTTTGTAAAACTCTTCCTGATGCTTATTCAGGGCATATATTGCAAACAAAAGAATTTGTTTCTGATTTATTATTATCTCCGTCATTAGTATTCTCCCTTCTTCATCTGTATAAATTTGTTTAGCTTGTAACGCTTCTTTAATATATAATATTACCCCTCTTTTCTTTTGGTATGATAATGATGAATACAATTTCCCCATTTTAGGGTATTCCAGTATTTTAGGGTATTCCAGTATTCCTGCATTGCCTTTTAATGTGGACTTCTTGGAGACATGTAATGTCCAATTTTAACCTTTGTAATTTGGTAAAGATTTGTTTTCCGTTTGTGGGGAGTTCAATCCATTTATGTTCACAGAGAGCATCTTTACTTCCTCTTCCATCTTTTTCACTTATATATAGGTCTTACGCTTCTGGTTGTTCTTACCTCCCTCTGTATTTTTATTCTTGCACTTTCTTTTTCATCTCGCTTTCCTTTTTTCTTCCTGTTCTACTGTTTTTTCTTCTATTTGTAGTTGATCCTGACTTTTACTTTCTACCTCTTCTCTACTTTTCTGTTCTTCATTTACTGTAAAGTGATGTTCAAAGAACTCATGTACCTTATCTATAATGTCTATTCTGAATTTTTTGTCTTGCCAAGAGATCAGCATTCCTTCCGGTATCAGCCATCTAAATGTCACATTGTATTTGATCAGTTGTGTTGTTAAAAATTGATAAATGGAAGGCTTATCCTTGCAGACAGCTAGTCATTTGCATTATTTTAGAGAGTTGTTGAGACCATGTAGAGATTTATCTGTGTTGTCAGGATCACCTGAATGGTGCAAATGGGTATGGAGCCTTCTTGGAACTGTTGAAAAGACTGTTGAACTGTTGAAAAGACTGCAGATAGATGATGTCGTATCCCTCTACTCTGTTGAGAGAGGGCAGTTCAGTTTTGATAGATAGCCTCTTTGATCTCTCTTTCAAGCCAGAAGTCCTCTCCATCTCCAGACTTTGCTGTCTTCAGATTAACAGAGCTGGAGGTCTTCAACAGATGGTCTGCAAGAATTTTCGTGGTCCACAGTGCAGCTGGGTGAAGGAGCTGTTCTGGGATGAACAATGGGCAGTGCCTTGGAAAATAGCTTGACTCCCTCCTCTCTCTGGTAGCACCTCAGATATTGGAAGACTGCTATCCTGTCTCCCCTGGTCCTTCTCTTCACTAGACTAGCCATGCCCATTCCTGTAACCTTTCTTCATATGTTTTAGTCTCCAGTTCCCTAATCATACTTGTTGCTCTTCTCTGCACTTTTTCTAGAGCCTCAACATCATTTTTGTAGTGTGGTGACCAAAACTGGATGTAATATTCCAGGTATCTTACTAAGGCTTTATAGAGTAGTAATATACGAACATATATATATGAACATCAAGTGAGAGCTGCACTGAAGGCTTTGAATCCTAGTAAAGCTGGGGTGCTGGGGATAGTGGTAAAGACTTGTGCCAATCAATTAGCAGGGATCCTGACAAAGATCTTTAACATCTCCCTGCAAATGGCCTGTGTTCCGTCCTGCTTGGAAACAGCCACTATTGTCCCAGTCTCCAAGAAAACAGCAATTAACTATCTAAATGACTACAGACTTATCGCATTAACATCAATAGTGATGAACTGCTTCTCCAACACCTTAGAATATGCCTCCCACCAGATTTCGACAAACATCAGTTTGCCTACAGGGGGAGCAAGTCGACAGACGATGCCATAGCTATTGCCTTACATTTTGTAGCGAGCCATCTGAGAAACCCGGAAACTATGTCAGGATGCTTTTCATTGATTACAGCTTGGCCTTCAATACTATCCTGTCGAGCATCCTTACCGAAAAGCTAACTGGTTTGGATTTTCCATTTGCGACTGGATCAAAGACTTTCTGAGGGACCGACCACAAACTGTGAGGACTAGGTCTGTCACATCCACCTCCCTGAAGCTTAGCACTGGCTCCCCACAAGGTTTTGTGCTCAGTCCCTATCTGCACTCACTGTACACACATGATTGTGTATCGTCTGACCCATCCACTGTGACCATTAAGTTCACAGATGATACTACTGTATTGGGTCTCATTACAGGTGGAGACGAAACAGCGTACAGAGGGGAGGTTCAAAAATTATCCTCATGGTACCTAGAAAACAAACTGCACCTAAACATCAGCAAGACAAAGGAGTTGGTGTTAGACTTCCAGAAGAAGAGAAAGGAACCTGTCCCACTTTACATCAAGGGGGGCTGTGTGGAGAGAGTTTCCTCCTTTAAATTCCTGGGAGTCTACTTCCCAGGAAAACCTGGAAGATCTTACCTGGAAAATCAACACAACCAAGGTGGCAAGAAGGGCCCAACCAAGACTCCATTTCCTTAGGGTCTTGCAAAAGAATGAAGTGGAACAACGAATGATGACCTCCTTTTACCCATCCACAATAGAAAGTGTCCTCACATACTGCATGACGGTGGTATGCTGGCTTGACAGCTGCGAATAGGAAGACAGAGCGTAGTCTGCACAGCACAAAACATTGTGGGCTTTTCCCTGATACCACTAGATGACATCGCCAGGGCTTGCTGCCTTAGAAGAGTGAGGAAAATTCTCAGGGACAACTCACATCCTGGTCAGCACTTCTTCACTCTCCTACCATTGGGTAGGAGATAGAGAAGCAGAGCCAGCCGCACCAACAGGCTGAAGAACAGTTTCTACCATGGGCTGTCAGACTTATGAATGGAAAATAACTTCATTTCAATATAGTATGATAGACTTGCAGGGTCGGCGTGTTGTCACCTAGGCGACAAGGTCACCTAGTATAAAAAGATTGGGATTGGGTTAGGGACTTTTTTTTTTTTAATTAAAATACAAGTAAAATACAAGTATAAAACACAAGTAAAACATCTTTTTTGAAAATAGCATGGTTACACTTCTTTATACAGACACAAACTCAATTTCCTGCTTATTTTTGTGTATATCTTATTATCTTATTACTATCTTATTACTTATTACATATCTTATAACTATTTTGCATTTTCTATATAGTTTTTCCCCTTTTTTAATTTTCTCAATTTTATTTTGATTATCTCATCTCAATTCAAATCATTATATTTATACTTTTGTCTGTTCTGTTTCAATTTCATATTATCTTTTCTCATTAAACAAATTTTCTCCTGTAGTTACTAATTGGAGTATGACACCTTTATATCTTTTAATTACATCCATTCAACTCTTATTTAAATTTCAATATATACCTTAAGGTTGTGACATTCAGTATAATACATAATACATAACTTCCAATCGAATTCTGCTTGGTACATTCTTATAATACACACTATATTCTTTAAAAAAAGGATTATAAATATATGGAATTAAAACCCTCATTCCATTCCAATTCAGTTCTATCATTAATATTAATTAAAGTCTTAACATCTTTAACATTTCTTTTCAATTAAATATACTTCCTTGAAGACACATATAATCTCCATAATTAATTTTTCCCTTATTTCTCTTCACGTTTTATAAATCATTAAATATTCATTTTGTTACATTTATTTATTGACAAACATTCCACTAAATTACAGTAACTTTTATCAAACATTTTAATCATACATTGTTTCATATTTTCTAAAATTATTTCTATTTCTAATATAACAATACTATCTTATGTACCTTTGCAGAATCCCTTTTTCCATTAGATTTTCACCCATTATCTCTAAATAGGCCCCGTTTCTCTATATTTTGTTTCTGTCCTTTATAACTTCTTTTCCTTCCTTTCTTCTCTCTCTTCTTCTCCCTCCCCTTTTAACCCCCTTGTCTCTCAACTTCTAATTCTCTCTTCTGCATTTCCCTCTTCTGTTGCTTTCTGATTTTATACTTATTTTTCAATCTATTTTTTTGGGGGGGGGGGTTTCCCAGTCTTAAACTTTCCATTCTCTTTCCCCACTTTCCTTTTTCTCCCCACCTAAGATTACTTGTTCATTAAAAATGGCTTCTTCTTTGTCCCAATCTTCTTGTTCTGCAGGCATTTCTTGTTGTTTCTCCTAGTTCCAAATCTCCATTTCTAAGAACTGTAATGCGAAGCCAAAAGAACCTCTCCCTTCTTGTGCATCTTCTTTGTACTTTTAAGTTCCATTTTCAGTTCTTCTAAGAGTGGAGCCATTTTAAACAGTTTTAAACAACCACCCGATTGATTTTAGTCATTCAAATACAATAACCAAAAATCCAGAGATCACCAAGTAATCCAAATGCTCCCAAGCTGTTTCTTCTTATTATTTTTTCCACTTTCTCTTCCTGGGGTTTTACTATTTTATTGCAATGTTTCAGTTAAGATGTATCTTTTAGAAGTCTTGTTGAGATTTTACTGTAAGTTCTTTTTAATTCCAGGCAGTCTCCTCCCTTCCAGATCCTGTCCTTTTATTCTTTTTCTCTCCTGTTTTCAAAAGCTTTTAAGTATTATCCCTTTGACTTTTTATTTTCAGCATTTAATGCCTATTAATGTCAAAACAGATTTTTTTCCAATTTCTTGCTTAAGTCTCTTAGCTGTCAGTATAGGAAAAGGAAAAGGAAGAGAAAAAAAAAGAAAACCAAATCCTTTCCCTTTTCTCTCTCCTTCGCTGCTTAAAAATCTTCTTTGGGAACAGTGTTATTTTTTTTTACAAGTTTCAATTCCAGGGTACCTTGTTTGTTGCTTTTGCTGTTTGACCCGGTCAACCAAAACTTTCTCTTATCTTCCTCCTGCACATTCTTTTCCGGTCGAGTTCTTTGTGGTGGCCATTTCTGACCGCTACTACTGCCTTTGGGAATGGGAGTAATGGCCAACTGAGGAGGAGAGATGCAGCTCTCCTCAACCTCAGCAGTCTCCCCCTTCTTCACCACCTCTATGGGGTGGCTTTGCCCCAAAACCAGCCAGCTTGGGGCGCTCCAGCAGCAAGCACAGATTGAAACCGCACAGAGTCATGGTTTCGGTCTGTCGCTGTAGAAGCTCAAACCAGAAGTCCCCTGGGTTGAGGACTTCTGTCCTCACTGTGAGTTGTATTGGGGAGAGGGGTGCACGAAGGGAGGCTCATTGTACACATGAGGCCAATCTCATTGTACACATGTTGTACTCTGACAATAAAAGTAATAATAATAATAATAATAATAATAATAATAATAATAATAATAATAACAACAACAACAACAACAACAACAACAACAACAACAACAACAATACCTCACTTGATTTTGATTGTATCCCTCGGTTAATGCAGCTTACAATTGCATAGGCTTTTTTGGCTGCCGCTGCACACTGCTGGCTCATATTGAGCTGCTGCCCACTAAGACTCCAAGATCCCTTTCACAGTTACTGCCTGGTTTCATCACTGTTTCCAGGATGCCCCCACGGGCCAGATTTAAGCACCCCCACAGGCCGGATCCAGCCCACGGGCCTTGAGTTTAACACCCCTGCCATAGACAATCAGAGAAGAGGCCACAAGCTGGCAGTCCCAGGTTCATTCAGGAACTGGTCTTGGTAATTTAAATTCATTCATAGTAGTCCAGTGCTTTGAAGTAATCCTGATGCTTTCCTAGGGTTGCTACTCATGTTAAGGGTCCGATTTATTTCAGGCCCCCAAAGTAAAGCTCCTTGTTCCTCTCCTATTTCTGGCAGCCCCCTCCCCCTTTTGTGCCTTTGCTTTATGTGAGTGGTGTACGCGCTTTCTAGTCATGTGAACAGAGCTTTGTGCTTGAGCAAAGGGCACTTGTGATCCGTTGCAAAGCTCCGCTCACACGAGTGGAGACGCTCCATTCACATGAGTGGAGGTTTGCACATGCTTGCAAGCGACCTCACTTCATGCACGCTCATCTCTCCTGGTTTCAAACAGGCCACAGCCTGTTGGGCACCCCTGCTCTAGATCTCCTTTTAACTCTTAGTTTAATTGATTTCCTCAATTGCCCACATATTTGTCTCATTGGAACAATGCCTAGTTGTACTGCGGTGGTGCAATGGTTAGTGCAGTACTGCAGGTCACTTCTGCTGACTGCGGCTGACTGCAATTTGGCAGTTTGAATCTCACCAGGCTCAAGGATGACTCAGCCTTCCATCCTTCCAAAGTCAGCCAAATGAGGAATCAGATTGTTGGGGGCAAGAGGCTGACTCTGTCAACCATTTAGAGAGGGCTGGAAAGCACCGTGAAGCGGTATATAAGACTTGAGTGCTACTGCCAGTAGCTTATCTTTTCAAAAGTTCCCAGCATTTGTACATTGTTTGAGCTGAGGAGGTTTTCCATGGGATCCTGTCTAGTCCTTCTCCAAGCTAGCTAAGATTGACTCTCCTGAAATCTTGTGTCCATAATATCCACCTTCATTGCAGCCTCTCTGAAAAAGTTGTTATGTTGTCCAGAAGAATCTTATCCAGCTCTTCTGCCTGCCTGACAACTCCAACCTCATTAATGTCTGAGATGCTATTACCTCTGAACTGAACCTTGTGCTGGTTTTCAGTGATATGTGCACTTCACGTAGAGTGCTACTTATCCTTCTCTTCTGTCTGTTCTCTTCCTTTTGAATACATCCTGCCCTTCAGTCCTTACATCCCATTCAGGAATTCCTCCTGCAGATTTCAGTAATGCCTGCTAAGCTAGCCTTCTCTGCTTAAGAACTTGCTTCTTCTTCTCCATGCTGTGTGTATTTGTATAGCAACATGGGGATCCTTGGCTCACCTGGGCACCTCTGTATTCTGTAGACTCCTTCCAACCCCATCCCATTCTCGGTGCTTGGTCTTGTGCTGTTTCTGGGCTATTTTCTCCTTCCTCCATAGCTTTCAGATTTGCATGTTGCTTTTCAAACACATTCTTCCCGGTTTTGTGAGATACAGACCATCTCACCAGGAGTCTGCTGTTTTGAAAATATGTCTCATTATCAAAAAACTAAAGTTCGCAGTGCATGATTACTTGTTGGCTTCTAATATATTTTTTATTCTCCCTGGATCCAGTTTTTCCATTTTCCTTTCCAGCCCTTCATAGTTCCTTGCAGTGTCCTTAAAGTTGTGTCTGGCTGAGTCATTTGAACTGTTTAGTGGATCAAGAGAATGGGCTAATTCTCAGTGGATGTAAAGAAGTCTTTAAATCTTTCTGTTCATACCATATGTCTCTGAGGGAGGAAGAGCTACTTTGTTCTCTTGGCAGATTATCCAGCCAATGCTGCTTCAGCCCCTCTCAATAGGGTGTCTGCAGTCACTGCCTCCCTTTTGTCCAGGGCAGAGGCAGGGATCCTCCTTCCTTTGCAAAGGGGCTGGAGTCTGATTTCTTGATTCCTGAGATGGAGGTTAGCTGCTCTTCCATCTCCATTTAGGAAACCTAAAACATCATCAGTGGCAAGGAAGAGAATCTATTTTCAAACTATAGTGAATAGCTTTGTGGGGTCACATTCCTTCCTTCCACACAGCATCCTCTTAATAATTATTTTTTTAATCTTCCGGGAGGCTTTTTGCTATCCGTGCCCTTGCATAAAAGCTTCCTATGTCCAATCCAAATATTCCCTTCTTTCCTTGATAAACTTGGAGTAAACTAGTCACTTCATCTTTTTTGTTGCTTTGTTTTGTGTTTTAGGGCTAGGAAAACAGTAAACCTCACCTTTTCTGTACTTTTTAAAATGTATTCATTTGACTGTGCTATGTTAATCCATGGAAAAGTGGGAAATATTGCATATTAAACTACTGCCTCTTTATATCCTCTGCAGAACCCAACCTTAAATTTCAAAGAAGTAACCTATGAGCTGGACCACCCTGGATTTCAAATTCGTGATAGCAAGGGCCTGCAAATTGTAGTTTTTGGAGTTCAGCGAGGATTAGGACTGGAGGTTTTTCCAGTTGATCTAATATACAGACCTTGGAAACATGCTGAAGGCCAGGTAAATATGCAGCTCTCAGATTTTTTCTCCATTTTAATTTTTTATAAAGACTATACCACTGTTTATGAGATTTACTTATTTGTTAATTCATGAGTCTTCACTTGGGTGTAGCATGATTTAGAATTTTTTTAAAAATAGCTGATCTTTCAAATGATAAGCTTTTGAATGAATGCTTTGAATTATTAGTACATATTATTGGGATTTCAAAGAATTAGGATTTACAGCAAGGGAGATAGCAACAATCACAACATCTTTGCTGATTGTAGATGTTAACTAAAATTAAACTTAACTTTGAGAGTTACAAGGAATAAAATATTTGCTTTAGAAACTGAGCTTTAGGCATATGAGATTTCCCCCACCCCCTTTCTAGTAATGCAATAATGCAGTGTTACAAATGATAAATTGGTTGTGGCAAGAGAACAAATCAATGTTTTAAATTTTGTTTTGAAAGTGAGCAGGAAAATCAAAACTAATTAAATGCATAAGAGTAGGGCAAAATGTGAAGGAAAAGATGATGAAGATCCACATGTGATGTGGTTAAAGACCTGAAATGATGATTCCAATGATGTCATTTTTTGCAGCTCTCATTCATTCAGTATTCCCTCATTAACCCAGAGATCTTCTGTTTTGCTGACTATCCCTGTCATACTGTTTCCACGGAGATCTTGAAAGCACCACCTGAGGATGATAATCGAGAAATTGCCACATGGTAAGCATATTGCTTTTCTTCAGATGCACTTGCTTGGCGGGGTCATAGTGAGGACAGTATTTATCATGAGACCTCTCTGATGGAAATAATTTTTGAAGCTCCAAGAGCACAAACAGTTATAGGAATCAACCAAAGAGGGGCATTTTTGTTAAGGCACCAGATAGAAACCAGGGGATGTTGAATTCTAGTGCTGCCTTAGGCACAAAAGTCAGCTCAGTGACTTTGGGCCAGTCACTCTCACTCAACCCAAACCATCATACAAAGTTCCTGTGAGGAAAAGTGGGAGAGGAAGAAAAGTTAGGTATTTTTGTGGCTTTGTGTTATTTATAAAAATAATAAAGGTGATATATTAAACAAATAGTAAGATTAGTAGGGGAATAGTTGCAAGCACTGAATGTATTGGCTAGACTATAATAAGTTGCATAAAAGTTAAATGTGTAAATTCCATGGATGATCCCATTTTTTTATACTTTGCAATCATGAGAGATGAGAGACAAAAAGAGGGACTTAAATAACTCTGAAAGCTTTCTTTTATCCTGTGTTTTTAATTCTTAGCCTGCCTTTTTCAAACCTTGAACACTTATTTACAAGATTTTTCCACTGATAAATTTAGTCAAAACCAGTATAATTCAGGACAATGAAAGCTCATTAAAAAAGCCAGTTCGCAAATGTTTCCAGTATACACAATGACTATGGTCTTTCAGGTCCCAGAAATGTGGAGTTTTCTGTGCAATAACTAGTGTTTTGAATTGCATCCAGATTCAAACTAGCTATTTTAGGAAGGAATCCTATGTACATCGTAAGCAGCTGCACAGTCAGTCTGGCTGTTGTATTCTAGGCCAGTTGTACTCTTTTCAAAGCAGTCTCATGTAGGACATTACACTGTAAGAATCCAAATGGGAACATGATCTTTGCTGGAGTGTACAAAGAGTAGCAGCATTCTCATTGCAAGTATCAATGTAGAAGTATTTAAGTAAAGCTAAAAAGCCATGTGAACTTGCTCATAAATTTCAATTTTGTTTCTTTTTTGTTAGGAAGAGCTTAGATTTGATTGAGTCCCTGTTGCGGTTGGCAGAGGTGGGCCAGTATGAACAAGTCAAGCAGCTCTTCAGTTTCCCTATCAAGCACTGTCCAGATATGTTGGTCTTGGCTTTGCTACAGATCAACACTTCTTGGCATACTTTGCGGCATGAACTCATCTCCACCCTTATGCCCATTTTCCTTGGCAACCACCCAAATTCTGCTATCATCTTGCATTATGCATGGCACGGGCAGGTAAGGATTTGAAAGGGGCAAAAGTGGAGATACCTTGCTTTTTCTTTGGCCTCAGAAGAGTGGTGTAGTGTGGATTTAGTTATGTGATGTGCCTCAAGCCAAGCTCTGTTGTTGTATATGCATGAGGCCCCCAACCTTTTCAACACCAGGGACGGCTCTGTAGAAAGAGGTTTTTTTGTAGACCTGGGAGGCATGGTTACCTGCTCTGACTACATTCCACGTGTGTGCAGATGGGGTTTCACTCATTTGTGTGGCACCAATTTCTGGACTGGTGGCCAGTTTGTGGACTGAGGTTTGTGGACCTTGTTGTATGCTATGAAGTCATTGAGAGAGATTGTCTAGACTCACAGGGGTTCCCAACCTTGGCAACTTTAAGATTTCTGGACTTCAACTCCCAGAATTCCTCCTCCACTCAAGTTAGCTCAGGAATTCTGGGAGTCGAAGTCCACAAGTCTTAAAGTTGCCAAGATTGGGAATCCCTGGTCTAGAGCCTTGGAGTTCACTCTAAATAGCCTGATGATTTCCCAGCTCTCTTTCATGCTTGTCAGATCCAGGAATAAAGGAGAGACAGTACTGAAGTACTACCTGGAATCTGTTGTGAGATTGTTTGGAATAAAGAAAAGTGGAGAAGAGCCTGCTGTGGCATATGCATTTGCTGTGTTGGAGAGAGAGGAATGTTTTTGTAGAGTTTTCTTATTATGGATTCCAACAGCACTAATTATCAATGCTGTGTGGCCTGCCTGATTCTTCTGGGTGCCAAATACCCTCCAGAAAGAAGTTGCACTTGCATTTAATTAGCTATCTGAATAAATGCCTTTATGGAAAGGTGGGGAAAATATTTAAGTATTTGGCAAACTTTAGCATCTTTGATCACAGAAGAAGCATTTGAAAATCAATTGAATGCCACAGTTGTTGCTCCCAACAATCCTCTTAATTGGCTTCCCTCAATGCCGCTTCCTACAGACCAGGCATGTCTGGCAGTGTGCTGAAAGTAAATAATTGCAGTAAATAAAACATCAAGAAAGGGCAGTGGATGTGGTTTCAACTAAGAGGGCAAGAGATGGGCAAGAATAGCAGAAGTGGGACAGTGTATTTTCTATGTGTTGCCTATCTCTGGTTTCCACTTGGTGTTGCCTCTCCCTTTGATGAAAGGCTTTCAGAGTGGTGGATTTTCATGTGTTTTGCCTGGATTGCCCAATTGAGAGACCTGGATCAGAAATGTCCGAAAGGTGCTTTTTGAAAAGGCAACTGGACATTCTTGGATTTTTTTTCTTTGAAAAGGTTTTGCTTCTCATCCAAGAAGCTTCTTCAGTTCTTGGGTGAGAAGCAAAACGTTTCTAAGCCCCAAGAAAATTCAGTTGCCTTTTGGAAAAGCACCTTTGGGACAACTGTGACCTGGAAGATTGAGAACCTCCATAGGCAATTCCCTTCTTGCTTTGAGATTGGTGGATGGATTAGAAGAAGGTCATGAGAGTTAGTGCTGTCAGCCTTGCACCTTGACGTTACTATGGCCCTGGGCTCAAATCCAGCATATCCAATTCCAGTGGATTATCACGGATTATAATAATAGAGGAGCAAAAATCTGGTCTCTATCACCAAGCCAACAACTAAATAATTATGGGACTAGACTAACATTTAATTTTGTTCTTAGGGTCAGTCCCCTTCAATTCGTCAGCTCATCATGCATGCTATGGCAGAATGGTACATGAGAGGAGAACAATATGACCAAGCAAAATTATCACGTATCCTAGATGTGGCCCAAGACTTGAAGGTGAGTCCAATTTTTGTGTTGCTTCTATTTTGGATTATTATAGTACTATATTGGTGCCAAACATACAGTTCTGGCCCAGAGGAAAACTCCATGTTTTTTTATTTTTTTGTGCACATTCCTAAATCAGTGTTGACTTCTAGTGACTGCCTGGACTAATCTTGGCAAGATTTTGGAAGTAGCTTGCCATTCCCTGCTTCCTTAGACGAGACTAGAACTCACAGTCTCCTGGTTTCTAGCTAAGGCCTTAATCACAATACAACACTGGCAAGCTGGTTTTTATATACCATATTACAAAAGTTAATGTAATACATAACAGTATGAGGTTTAGTCTTGATTACACTTGTGTGGTAATAACTCTTTGGGATAAGTCAAGGAGAATCATGCCTTGTCTTTAAGTTAACATGCTGCCATATTGCTAAATTGGTAAATTACAGTACAGAGGATCCTTGACTCTCAACGAAAGTTGGTACCGGAACTTGTATCACTTAAGCCATACAGTTGCTAAGTGATTTATATCCAATTTTATGATCTTTTTTCCTGTAGTCATTAAGGAGATCATATAACCATTAAGCAAATTTGACTTCCCCATTAACTTTGAAAGGTTGTGAATGGCATTTTGGGGATCCTGGGACACTGCAACCATCATAAGTGCAGGCTGGTTGGCAAGCACCTGAAGTTTGATCACGTGACCCCAGAGACCATGCGACGATCATAATTTTTTACATTATTTTAACAATACTTAGAAATAAGATAAAAACCATATATCAAAATGATCAAAATGACACATGTAGCAGAAGACAAAAACCAACAGCAACAGTCATAACTCAAAAAAATGCAATATTTTAAGGCAAATTGGGGCAGTGAAAGTGAAAATCTTTGCTAGCTTCAAATTTCTACTTGGGGACTTCTCAGTGGAAATAGGAGTTTTTTGGGGTGTGCATGTGTGCATTTTAAGACACTTGAAAGAAAGAAAAAGAGAGAGAGATACAGAGAGAGTGAGAGAGTTCTTTCTTGTGCAAAAAGAAACTTCAGATTTTTTTAAAAAAGGAATTTATATAAACCTCAGAAACACAGAGGCAGGGAACACCCAGTTTCATAATCTATTATCAAGCAGCATAGCTAAGGCATATGGTTCCATTCATTATGCAAGACTCTTTTAAAGAATCCAAATTTAAACTGTATTAGAACCAAATAATTTTATACATTTATAAATGGTTCTTTTATTCCAAACACATTTCTAGAATAAATTGGAAATGTTTTCAGTAAAACAGTGCTTCCAGATTTGGAAAGTAAATACTTAATATTTAATAAAGTATGTTTCTCCTTTGATTTGATTTGGACAGTATTTTCTGAGAAGCAAATACCAGGCAGGAACTGAAATGGATTTTAAAAAAAAATCCTGGAAGCAGTTAATGGCAAGTCTTTAAAGTCCCAGGAGTTGAGCTTGATACACACCCACACATCCACACACACCATGCTTGCTTGATGTAAGGGAGACTATCTTTACCTCAATTTGTTCTTATATTGCAGTTTTATTCTAAAATGTGTAAAGAAAACAAAAAGCACCTTAAATTTAGGACTTGAGCCATCTTTAATATGGCTCCAGGCGCAACCCTATTTCTACTATGCAGTTTGTAGCACATTTTTGTATTATATTTTTAAAATTGTAAAAGTGAAGGGAAAAAAATTGGCTCGGATCACCAACCACCCATATCTCTAGAAAAATGTTACACTGAAGAACAAACAATAACCTCAAAAAATACCGTGTTTACGACCTATTCCAAAACTAAGGCCTAGCCTGATTTTTTTGGAGTGGGACTAAAATAAGGCCTTTCCGAAAAACCGAAAAAATAAGCCCTAGTGAAGGGGGTTGGTGTGGCCAGCACAGAAGGCAGCCCTTCCCTTCCCCAGTCACCTCATGGAGGCTTGGTCCCTTAATTGCGGCCCATGGATCAGCTGACCCAGCGATTGGCCCAGATATCCAGAGCACCTCCCTCACCACTGGCCTGCCTTTTGCCAGTGGTCACGCTTCCCTGCACGAGCTCCATGGCAACCCTGCTGTGGGAGGGAGGGGAAGATTACCCTTTCCTCCTTTGGGCCTGAAACACGCACGCCCATGCTTGCTATAGAAAGGGACATGCTGTGTTTTGCTTCTACAGTAAGGACAAGCTTCCCACAAACTTCCAGAATTGCTTGAAATTCTCATTAGCGTGAGAGACTACATGCTGCTTCTGCAGGGGGAGGCTTAGTCCCCTTACGGGCCCTGGCCCTGGCCCTGATGGATGCTACAGCTCTCATGCCACCCGTGTGAGGCAAGCATGGCACTTTCCCTGGTCGCCTGTGGTGGCTCTGTAGCCACCTCACCTTCCGCCCGGTGCAGCTCACCTCCAAGCCCCAGTTGCTACCTAGCAGCCTCCTACCTCCCACTAAAGCTACTCCACACACAGCTGGCATGAGAGCTGCAGCACCCACCAGGGCCAGGGCTGGTGTGCAAGTAGATGTGCAGGCTGGTGCTCAATAGACCAAAGGAGACCCCTTCCAGCCAGAGTTCCGTGTCCAGCCAGGGAGCGGTTCCCAGGAGTGCCCGATTCTCAACCTGCATGGCTGCATGGTAGGAGGGAGCTTCCTGCCCACCTGAAAGAAAGACTGGGTCGTCTCACCCCCCAAAAAACCCTCAAGCACCAGGCTACAGACTCCACCCCAGGGAGCCTCAATCGGGGCCTAGCTCTCAGCATGCTCCGGGCTCCACCCACCAGGAGGGCGAATCACTCCCTAGTAGATTGGATACAGACCATGCCCCTCCTGGATCTAATGGGATAGGTAGGCACAACTAGGGAGAAACAGGCCTGTACTTAAGTTGTTCCCAAGCCAAACTACTCCCCAGTTTCTGCAAGAAAATCTAGGTAGCCATAATATAATACATTGATGTTGGGTTTGACAGATGAACAAGCTACCTCAGTTCTCAGATAATTATAATAACAGAATTGGAAGGGACCTTGGAGATCTTCTGGTCCATTAGTAGCTGTTTAGGAGAGGACAGGACGGAACAGAACAGAATAGTTGGGAGGGAGCTTGGAAGTCTTTGAGTCCAACCCCCTGCTCAGGCAGGAAACCTATAACATTTCAAACAAATGTTGTCCAATCTCTTCTTAAAAACTTCCAGTGTTCGAACATTTGCAAGTTCTGGAGGCACTAATTAATTGTTAATTAGTTTGTGAGATGGTACTTACAAACTATTAGCTTTTTTTCTTCCAGTATATTAGCTGTCCAATATGCAGTATATAGTATTCCAGTATTCTTGGGAGCTCCATCCAATCATCAAAATACCTGCAGTTCCTGGTCCAGTGTGAAACAGTGGTAAATCTGAACTAGAAGGATGTAGTCACCAGTTATGATGCTGAAGAGGAAGACCTTTCAGTCTTCAGCAGGCATGCCCTTTCTGGGGTCATTGATTTCTCTCCCCACATTCACCCTGCTAATTTTTAGGATTCCCAAGGAACTTCCACCTGGGAAAACAGGTGCTTTCTCCTACCCCAAATGCTGTGCGGTGGAAATGAATTTGCAGGAACACTACAGGAAAGCTAGTAGGGAGGTCAGGCTTGCCATGTGGACTAGCAGCTTTTTTTTTCTTCAGGCACTGTCTATGCTGCTGAATGGTACTCCATTTGCCTTTGTTATTGACCTTGCTGCCCTTGCCTCTCGGCGGGAATACCTCAAACTAGACAAATGGCTCACAGATAAAATTCGGGAGCATGGGGTAAGTAGGGTTTTCTTAATTCATTCTGCAAGTTGTTTTTTGATTAAAACAGTTGCTTATTTTAAAGTGTCCTTCTGTTTGTGCGTGCAAAGTATGCCCTAAAGTGTGTTGAACTTTAACTCACCCAAAGCGTATCTACTTCTATTTATTTATATCTGGCTTTTATAATTTTTAAATAAATAATTTGTGCTTATACTATATGCAACTCGTACAGCTTTGCACTTCTTCTTTTCCCTAGGAGCCCTTCATCCAAGCTTGTATGACTTTTTTGAAGAGAAGATGTCCTTCTATCTTGGGCGGTCTTGCTCCAGAGAAAGATCAGCCCAAAAGTGCTCAACTTCCACCAGAAACTCTAGCAACAATGCTAGCTTGCCTTCAGGCTTGTGCTGGGTAAGCAAATCATGGTCTTCTTTACAAGGATGTCTGTTTAGGGCATGTTGACAAGGGAAGAGGAAGGCCAGGCTTGGGGGATGTCCCCACCTCGCAAGATCCGCCCCCGCCATTCTCTCCCAGCTCTCTTTGCTGGTGGCAACAGTGAATGTACCACACTGAAGGTGGAATGCTCAAAGGCAAGTGCAGGGGCACTTCACTCCTGCACTAAGGCTCCAGCCATGCCACTGCTGTGACAGGGTGATGGCTCTTTCATCCTTCTGCTGCGACAGGGTGACAGGGAGCCGCAGAAGAGGCCCAGAGCCACATGCAGCTCTGGGGCTGCAGGTTGCTGATTCCCGGTTTAGGTGCTAAAGCAGAGGAGGGGAGTTTAGAGTGTAATATTCTGTGGCTCAGCTACAGACCCGCTTGGCCAATAAGGTTGAGGTAAGAACTTTGTGGACAAATAGCAAGTGGAAAGGAGTTATGGATTTTAAATATAGAACACATGGGTGATCCTTAACATTGTTATATGTAAAATATTATTTGTCTTAAACCAAAAAATGATTTTTTCTTCTATTTATATATCCCGTATTGGATCTACATTTAAAATTTACAGCATCAAAATGCATGTTTCTTGGGTAATTTTCTTGGCAGCAATATGAAAGTAGTTTACTGCTGCTTTTTAGCCTGTAGCCTCTTGATGCACTTCCATCAAGTACTAGTTAGGTGTAACCATGCTTAATGGTTATTTTCCTCCACGTAAAACAGTGAGGTGAAAGACAGAAGGGTCTGTGTGCCCCTTCTCAAGAGGCCACCCTTAGACCCAATCGTGTCAGACAACTTTCATCCAATATCCAAACTTCCTTTTGAGGAAGGCTGTTGAGAAGATGGTTACTGCTCAGCTTCAGAGAATCCTGGATCAAGTGGATTATTGGACCCTTTTCGGTCTGGGTTACAGTATTGGTGTACAATACTGAGATGGCATGATGATCTTTAGAGGACTTATACAGCATGGTGGAGCTAACTAACTCTAATGTTAACCCTCTTCTTTAAAACATACAGAGATAAAGTACTCACAACATTCACACCGATGTTTTAAAGATCTTACAGTCAGGAAGTTTAAACAAATTTCATGTAGCT